>JAGKTI010001177.1:50059-60688 GCA_018397915.1 Birgus latro
TTTTTTGCCGACGTCATTCTTTTTCGCGTTAAGTGAAGTAGGGTCAATACTACCCTCCCCTGTGATGCGAAATGAGCTGACGCTTTTTCAACGGGAGCTGGCAACCCTGCTTGATAGGTTTGGCACCACAGGAGCAGGCTCAGTAATGTTTGGGCAGCCACAGGAGGAGGATTGTCTCTGTGTGTGATGCACCACGAGGGCATGTTTTGACTCAAATAACACAGTTATTTGGTTACCTACCACATTCTCATCATGCCTAAAGTAACCACAAGCAAGGACAAACGTGTGGAAGTGATTACTTTATACAAAGCTGGCCACAAACTCCCATTTATTGCAAATCAGATGGTGTTAGACTGAGGACAGTGCAGAGACTGGTGAAGCGGTTCAAGGACAGTGGGGAGGCCATTCCTCCCACTCCACTTCCCAAGCCTGGGAGACCTCGTAAGACAACCTTCAGGACCCGTCAGCTGATCTCAAGGCAAGTTAGCAAGGATCCAAGGCTAACAGCACGGGATTTAAAAGAAAAGAACCCACAGTTGCTGGCAGATGTGTCTGTCAGAAGTGTGCAGCAGCTGTTGCATGACGATCTGGGCTACAGGAGTTTTTGTGCTCGTAAAAAACCACTGCTAACTGCACTTCAGAAGAAAAAGAGAGTAAATTTTTGTAAGAAATATCTTGCCTGGAGTGAGGAGCAATGGAAAACTGTGCTTTGGAGTGATGAGTCAACATTTACTGTCACTGGTACCCCTTCATCACGAGTGTACCGCAAACCAGGCAGTGACCCCCTGGATCCTAAGTACACTTCCAAGTTTGTTAAATACCCAGCCTCACTCATGGCTTGGGGCTGCTTTACATATTATGGTGTTGGTAGGTTGGTAATTCTACCTGCAAATGAAAAAGTGAACCAGAACAATTATTTGGAGCTCTTATGTGATGTTTTAAGTGACTCTTTTGATAAAACCAAGGCAAGAGTATTTATGCAAGATTCTGCCCCTGCACATGTTGCAAAGTCAGTGAAACAGTGGCTAACAGACTGTGAGGTTCCCTTTATTCGAGATTGGCCCGGAAACAGCCCAGATATCAATCCCATTGAGAATTTATGGGCGCACATGAAGCGGCAGCTGCGTAGTATGGACACATCATCTTTGCCTAAACTTGAGGCTGCAGTCAAGCAGCTATGGAGCAGTTTTAGTCCGTCTGTTCTGCAAAACTACGCCATCAGTCTCCCCAGACGCCTTAAGAAGATAATAAAGGTGAAGGGGAATGCCAGTAAATACTAAATTCAATGGTGAGTGTTAATTTATTTGTTTCTCCTTGCTAACCACAAGAATGTTTTCTTTTTTTTTTAAGATGGCGTCAGCACTTTCCGCGCATACTGTATATACCCATATACTGAACCCTATATATATTATATATGAGAGAGGGGGTGTGAAATGGGGGGGGTAGCAAAATGGTGAAGGATGAGGTGACATGAAGGTGATTTGTCTGTGGTCACCCCTTACAGGTTTAAGGTGTCTGGATATAGACAGAGAGATAGATATGGATAGATAGACAGATACAGACAGACAGATGGTAATTTTAGCTTTTTCATAAAGACACAATCTTCAACAATAACATCTATCTATCTATCTATAGGCTGACGCCCTAATCCAGCAAAGGGTGGCCGCAGACAAAACGCCTCCAAGTCGCTCTGTCACCCACCATTTGCCTACCCTCCCCCCAGCTCACTCCCCCCTCCCTTATATACCTCTCAACTCCATCCCTCCACCTCATCCTTGGTCTTCCCCTCCCTCTCCCTCCCTCCACCCCACCTGCATACACCCTCTTAGTCAGTCTTTCATTCTCCATTCTCTCCACAAGTCCAAACCACCTCAGTGTACTTCTCCTAATCTTCTCAACCACATCCACATCCACCCCACAACGTTCCTTCACTTCTTCATTCATCAACCTGTCCCTCCATGTCACTCCACATGCTCCTCTCAAGTAACTCATTTCCACTGCTCTCACTCTTGACTTGTTACCCTCTAGCAAGGTCCATGCCTCACTTCCATAAGTCAGGGTAGGGATCACAATACTATCATGCAGTGACTTCTTGACTTCCATACTCACCTCCCTATTTCTCATCACCACTTTCAGTGAACCAACAACCTTCCTTCCCTGCTGTACCTTTTCAAGTATTTCATCCCTAAAACTTCCATCCTTACTCATCACACTACCCAAGTACTTGAATGCACTCACACTCTCCATATCCTCACCATCCAACCTCACTGTGCCTTCATTCCTCTCAAACACCATAACTTTACTCTTGTTTACATTGACTTTCAGATTCCTCTTCTTACACACTGTCCCAAATTCATTCACCAAGCCTTGCAACTCCCATTCATCTTCATTCAACAATACTGTATCATCAGCAAACAACAACTCCGGAATCTTCCACATCTCACCCTCATTCATCAGAGCCACTCCCACATCCACTGCCCTACCTTGCACCTCCTTTACAACTCCATCAATGTATATATTAAACAGCCATGGAAACATCACACAACCCTGTTTCAGTCCCACATTCAGAACAAAGAACTCACTCAGCTCACCATCCACTCGCACAGTAGCCCTAGCTCCTTCGTACATACTCTTCACAGCACTCAACAATTTCCCCTCCACTCCATATATTCTTAATACTTTCCACATACCTTGCCTATCTATTCTGTCATAAGCTTTCTCCAAGTCCATGAAGGCAACATACACTTTCTTTCCCTTCTCTAGATACTTCTTCACTAAACATCTTAGAATAAATATCTGATCTACACACCCTTTTCACTTTCTAAATCCCCTTTGTTCTTCTCCAACTGACTCCTCTGTTATATGCCTAACCCTGTCAATAAGTATTCTACCATATATCTTTCCAGTCACACTGGCAAATACCCCTATGGTTACCACATACTTCTCTCTCCCCTTTTCCTTTATATAAAGGAACAATTATACCTGATTTCCAGTCCTCTGGAACCCTTCCCTCTTCCCAAGCCAATCTACACAACTTCCATATCCACTGCACAGCAATCTCACCACCATACTTCAGCATTTCACCACACACTCCATCAATTCCTGGGGCCTTTCCCATCTTGATCTTCATTGCTTCCACTACTTCTGCCCTACTGATCTCTTCCTCCCTCCTCTCACCTCTTCTTCTCCCAGCCATTCCCCAACCACTTATACTCGCACTGCTCTCACTCTCTACATTCAACAAATCCCCAAGGTGCTCCTTCCATCTCCTCAATTTCTCTCTCTTCTCCACCAGCAATCAATAACATACAAGAGGATAATTAAGCTACCATATCTGGGAACAAACTGGTAAGGAACAGCTTCTAAACAGTTTCTTATGTTTATGAGAATTTGTTCTCATCTTACACGATGTCATCTGGGCTGGGGTAGACATCAGGGGGATATGACCTCAAGGTTACTCAGTCACACATAACTAATTTTATTTGGACAGTCATTTATGCCAAAAATATACTAATTTTCACAACAACTCTAAAATGGCAAAACATTTCTGCCTAGAAATCACTAATTCTGATGATCTCTACATACCTGATACTATAGCTGTGTCTAAGTATTACAGTACAGGATATGAAGACTCAAATTTAATTGATTCCCTTTCGTAACTAAGATTAAGATATACTGGAAGAACAAGACAGGGAAATTTTCTATACTCATCTTTCAATGGTCTTCACCTAAAGCAAACAACAACTCATGACACACAGGTATTTCCTCTAGTTTACTAAGATACATATATGCATTAAGATCAACACACATGGGGAAAATCTATACTTTCCTCATCCCTGTTGCAAAAACTACACCCATTTTACTCAAAGCTGACCTAAAATTGTCACCTGTCCAACATGAATACTTAGGTAACAAGAGATTAACACTAGAATATGATCCTAGTCATGAACAAGTACCATAGAGAGGATGTAAAGCCACAGCAATGTCTTAATCTCCCACTGAGCTGTGGAATTATTTGTGAAAGGGTAAAAATCTGGGCCAGGTTAGGGTACTCCAAATATAAAGAGTAAGTTGACTATGTTTAGTAAATCTGACTCTGATACCAGACCAGTGTCACACAGAAATCTGACCACAAGGAAAACTGATCTCCAATTCAATTTTCTGTATAGATAGTTGACCTCACCCTTGCCTTAAAGGTCAGGACTGAGTAGCCTAGATCAAGATCTCTACACTTCTGTTTATAAGGGGCAAAATGAGATTGGACGATGATGATATTTATGATAAATGAACACTGTGTCACTTTCCCCGTATGCCCTATGGAAAACTGCCCCCTCATATACAGATTTCAAGCCTGAAGTTAGATTTGGTTATGTTTAGCAGGTCACTTTACCATGGGGGTCAATATTCTATCTGACACCAGCACTCTCATTATTTTATTATTCATATATTTGACAGAGCATGATGGGGTGGTGTACATATCAATGTCAGTACAGCATCTATGTTTGGTAGAGTACCTTCAGTAATCCCTCACTACAACTGACGCTGTAATGACACCAGGAAACTGCTTTGTCTTCAATTTTTATTACTAATTTATGATAAAATGTTGTGCAATTAGAAAAGCATCCCTGACTATGACATGGAACTGCTGAAAGTATAAAGAAATACGCATAAACCAAGTACTGTACCTCACACTGAGCCTCAGTGACCTGTTGCTGGGGACATGAGCAAGGACAGTGTGGTGTGCAATAGATATATAGGGAGATAAGATAAAACAGATAGAAACAGAACAAACACAAACATATATGCAAAGACCAGGTACTGTACCTCACAATGAGTCTCACCATACTGCTGCTGGGGACATCAAAAAGGAGTCTATGATGGAACACTCTGTGAAGGAGAGGGAAAAGTTAAAGGTGAAGAACTGTGACTGGCAGACAAAAGAAGTAGAGCACAAAGATAAATTGCTTCAGTACTGTAACATTTTCTAGTAGAGCACAAAGATAAATATTTTCAGTACTGTAACATTTTCTATTTCATTCCTATATTGTATCTACCAGGCTACTGTTACCTACACTGAGGAGATATTTCATGAAAGAGAAAAGTTAAAGGTGAAGTATTGTGGCTGGCAAACAGAATTATAGTTTATACACTTAAAGTAAGCAGAAATTTTCATCCTCTTGCATTTCAGCTATTTCTCACTGCTCGTTGATGGAATAAGACTATATTATGGCTCAGCATCATTCCCACAGAACTCTGTGTGTATCACTATTTTCAAGTGCTAATCTCTTGTCACACCTCAATACAGTATTTAAAATGGAGAATTGGCAGTGAACAGAATTGAGCATATAAGCTGATTTCTACTTCTGTGCTGAAACATCATTTTATTCTTGCCACTACCAGGTACGGTACAGTACTGTTATGTACACTGGAGAGATGTATCAAAGCAAAGAGAAAAGAAATGATCACTATTGTACTTCCTTTAACATAATGTTTTTACCCAACCTAAAGAAGCCTGACCTCTCGGAACTAGAGGTCACTACAATTCTTCACCTTGACACGGCCCCGAGTTTCGTCTTTTTGCAGCTTATTTCACGTAGCTCAGTGGCAGGATAAGACAATACTACAGGTTTACATAATTTCCACAGCACTTCTTCATGACTAGCAACATATTTTAATGTTATTCCATTATTACAGGTTACCATTCAATATGGAAGAAGGTAATCTTAAGCCAAGTTAGAGTAAATGGGCACAGTGGCAGACCTATAAACTGTACTATCCTTGGGGACTTGTTCTGCTGCAGTGACACATACTTCATACCCTAATTATGACAGGATTTAAAAAATATATATACCTGTAATGAAACCTGTATACCATATATAGCTAGTCTCTCAAAGCAGCTATCCAAAGATGGTGTGGTAGCAGTAGTTGTAATCCCAGGCTCACCTGAATGTGAACCTCATGACCTACAGGCTGAAGTTGCCCTTCTTCTGCAGGGTATCCTCTTCTTTTAGAGGGATGGGGGGGAACTGAGGGCAATTTGTATAACCAGGCAGCTCCACTACTCAGTCATGCTGGTGCCACCACGGGAAGGTGTAATAAAATAGCTACAAACAAAAAGCGCTTTTATGCATAACATTTAGAATAATAAGTGACTAGTAGAAATTGGCAGAAAATGTTATGAACAATACCTGTTTTTCTAATGACTACCAGACACCTTAATCCCATAAGGGGTGGCCACAAACAAATGGTCTCCACATCACCCAATCCTTTGCCATTTGGCTGCCCTCCCTCCAACTCACACACTCTCATATCTCTCCCCACTCCATCACTCCATCTCATCCTTGGCCTCTTCCTCCTCTCCCCCTCAACCTCACTCACACACACACTTCTTGTCAGTCTCTCATTCTCCGTTATCTCCACGGCTATTTATATAAAATTTGTCAAGGAAACAATATGTCAAATTTATATTCAATACAGGATTGAAAGTGGGCAACATCTACAAAGGTTATTAATGAACAACATGAATTGAAGTCTTACTGGGGTATTTCTGGGATTTTCAGACTGTCACCCTTTAGTTATGCTAGGCCGTTCGGTAAGGTTAGTTAGATACCGTAAGTAAGCTAGATTAGGTCTGTTAAGGTAGGTCAGGTTAGGTTAGTACTCTACACACACACACACACACACACACACACACACATCCTAGGCTATCATAATAACCCTTACTGTCCAAAACTGCAAATTTACCTCTTATTGTATGCCCAATGGAGTATGTAGAAAGTGATGAGTAAGTAGCACTCAATTAAAATTTGTCTGATGGTATTGTCTGCATGGAGGAGATGGCTCAGTCTGCTGATGTGGGTGTAGCAGTGGGAGTGTGGAATGGATCACTAATACAGGTTAAACACTGATATCACTGACTGAACCAACCCTGCAACACACGAGAAATCACCTGGTGGAGTGGGAGTGAAGCTTTAGGTATATGGACAACTCTATATATCACCTTTATTTTTTTTTTGGCACTCATAACCTTGGAACTAAATATGTACCAGCATTTATCTATTACCAGCTGAAGGTATCCTATCCATTATATTAAGGAATACTGAAATTTTAGCAAGGCGACAGAGAGAGAAAAAATAAAAAACCGAGCAGTTTTTTTTACCATCATAAACGTTTCATTAAAATTAACTGTTCGCTTTAAACTAGTAAACTATCCTATATACTATCCATGTCTTTGGTCCTATACTGATAAAGGCTTGTCACTTTCTAACAAACGTATAATACTTAAATATAATACACCGACCTCAATGGCGTACCGTGGCGTAGGAACTTACGTGGACAAAAATCGATCTTTAGGCACATAATTAATACTTCAAATTGTGATTTTCGATATCTAAACCCATGCCTCATATATATACGTGTTCCTTGTTCAATTTGCCGAGTTTAAAGACAACCAATCTCACCATAAATAAACCAAACAGAAGTCACCAACCTGTCACCAACCCAATGTAAACAAACACGACCTTGGCCAGTGAAGCAGAGTTGCCAAGTCCAAAATATATGGCTAAACTTGCTATAAAAAAAAATCCACCTAAACGCATAATAATAATAATAATAATAAACCACCTGAATTTGCTAAAAGAAAAGAACTCTAGACCTGTTAATTATATAATAATAATAATAATTTATAATAATAGTTATATGCTAAGAATCACTAAAAATTGCTAAAATGTCTAAGATACTGCTGAGCCCTTGCAAGTCTCTAGAGCAGAAAATTTCTTACTGCTGATCGTAGCAATGACAACTGGCGGCGTAACTATAAATAAAGACTGCAAAATCTTCTGAAAAATTGCGGGGAAGCTATATATAGACGCTT
Organism: Birgus latro; assembly: GCA_018397915.1. NCBI lineage: Eukaryota > Metazoa > Arthropoda > Malacostraca > Decapoda > Coenobitidae > Birgus > Birgus latro. The sequence goes on from JAGKTI010001177.1 coordinate 57,933, forward strand.
CTCTCCAAACTGTCTCCTGTAAATTCTAGCAGAAACTATATATAGTCGTTAATGTGTAGGTGCCCAAGAGCCTCCATAAATGGCAAATAAGGGTAGCAGGTAACTCACGACGCACATTCTGTGACTCGATCTCGATCAGCCTGCCCAAGCTCTGGGATTGGACACACACTGCTTCTCCTGTAGACCTCAATTTTTCTTTTGATATTGCAGACATAATCATGGCCCACTCAAGGAGGAACTTTAGTGATGATGAGGTACAACTTATTTTAGATCAAGATTTAGATGATGATTTCACTGATGATGATAGTAGTGATTTTATATCAGATAGTGATGGTAATGACACTTATAGTGGTGATGAATCACAGCTTGAGACTGCAGAGGAGTCAGATGATAATCTGTCATATGCGGAAGTTGATGGTAATGATGACAGTGCTCCAGTTGGGTGGTTGAGTCATTCTCCTGTTAGTAGAGAACGACTGCCATTTACTGGAGACGCAGGGGTCAAAGTAGTATTGCAAAATCCTCAGGACCCACTGGAGATTTTTATGTCTTTTGTAGACAGGGATATAATTGAACATATTGTGAGTGAAACAAACAAATATGCTGCCAAGGTCTGTGAAGAAAGGAGAAGGAAGGGGAAAATTATGAGAAAGAGCAGAGATCTGATATGGAAGGAAACTAATATTGGGGAGATGTATACCTTTTTAGGTTTGGTCATTTTACAAGGCATGATAATTAAGCCTACAGTCTACTCCTACCACTCCACCAACCAGATGCTTGCAACACCCTTTTTTGGGAAATGCATAAGCAGGGACAGATTTGCACTTCTTCTGAAGTATTTGCATTTTACTGACACAGAAAGTAATGATGACCCTGCTTACAAATTTAGGGAAGTGTTAGATCAACTTAGACACCAATGGATGTCTAATTACATCCCCAGGGAAAATATCAGTATTAGTGAATCCCTGCTTCTCTGGAAAGGAAGACTGAAATGGAAATGGTATATTCCCCTACAGAGGGCAAAGTCTGGCATGGAGACCTACATCCTAGCAGAAGCTGAGACAGGGTATGTGTGGGATCTTTTGCCATATACAGGGAAAGGCATAGAATATGACCGCCAAATATCGGGGTTGTCAGATCAAGCTATAGCCAAGCTTTCCGAACCAACTAAAATTGTTCTTGCCCTGATAGAGCCTCTGCTGAATAAGGGCTATGTGCTTGGAATGGATAACTTCTATGCTTCACTCGAACTGTTTGATATCCTCTTAGCTCATGGAACTGATGCCATAGGCACGGTAAGATTTAACAGGAAGGGACTTTCAGAGGAAGTAAAAGAAAAGAAACTTAAAAAGGGAGAAACAATCTCCAGGTTCAATACCAAAGTGATGCATATGAAATGGAGAGACAGGAAATATGTAAACATGCTCAGCACAGTCTATGACAACTCCATGGAAACTGTACAATCTGGTGGGAAAGAGGTATGCAAGCCAACTGTGTGCATCAAGTACAAAAAACTGCATATGGGAGGAGTAGACCTAATGAACCAGCTGACATCTGCCTCATATATCACTCACAAGGGTGTTACAAAGTACTACAAGAAGATATTATTCAGGTTGATAGAAATGAGTTTGCATAACTGCTATGTGATCTACAAGAGAAATGGTGGCCAGAAAAAAGTCCTTGACTTCAAGTTGCACTTGATTGCACAGATAGTACATGCATTTGGCAAAGATGTTTATTGGGTAAGGAAACCCACAAGCTCAGTCACTCTTGGGCCATGCCCTACTAGACTGAGTGGAAGACATTTCCCAATAGAGACAGCATCAGCTGAAGGTGAAACTACAAAGAAGGTTCAAAGGAGATGTACCTACTGTGCAATGCAAAAGAAAGTGAGGAGAAGTATCTACAGCTGTGATATATGTCAAGTTGCATTGTGCATTACTCCATGCTTTAAGCTGTACCATACATCAGAACACCTTCCAAAGTAAGAGGGTGAAAGCATCACAATGGGAAAAAAAAAAATCCATAAGATGCAACAGTAAAGCAATGATGTAGTGAGGGAGGGTGGAGGGAAACCACATCCAGGTCACAAGTCCTGGACACAGCTTTGGCTGTGGGTGTGAGTGACTCCATTTACCTTACTTTTACAAATTTTAAGAATAGCTGCTAACAAAATTAAGGTTTTAGTATTGTAAGCATCTTTGCAATGTTATGAAATATAACAACTGTTCCACATTACAGTAGAATCTATACAGTACAATATATAAATTATGTTAAAACCTTATGTAACTTTATGTTCCAATCTTGTGGTCAGGGGCATCTATAGAAATGATTTTTTTTATTAGGTGCTTCTCAGCAATTGCTGCCACTGGCCAAGGGCTAATGACAGACAGATGCTCCTAAAGGGGTCATGCACACTTTCTATCGTCAGACATGTTAACCCTAACAGGGTGGCCACAATCTAATCACTTCCTGTGCTCTGCTGTCAGGCTGCCCTTTCTCTTATACCTCCCTACCTCATCCCTACGACTCATAGTGTCTCCCACTTCCCCTCCCTCTACCTCACTTTTAGTGTCTCCCACTTCCCCTCCCTCTACCTCACTTTTAGTGTCTCCCACTTCCCCTCCCTCTACCTCACTTTTAGAGTCTCCCACTTCCCCTCCCTCTACCTCACTTTTTCCCAACTCAAATAAATGTTATAATACTGTAGATTTTAGTTTTGTGCTGGTGTTATGCCTTCACCTGGTGGCACTGGT
>JAGKTI010001177.1:60702-94370 GCA_018397915.1 Birgus latro
AACACTCAAACTCTTTTCTTTTGCCTGTGTGTTATGACAATCCAAACACTTAAACTCTCTTCTTTTACCTGTGTGAATACCATATTGATGATCCAAAGTAACTATAGCTGCAAGCTGTTTACCACACACATCACTATTGAATTCCTGTGTGAACTACCAAATATATTGCAAGGGTAGACTTCTGAGCAAACTGCTTGCCACATTCCTGAAACTAAAACTTCTTAAAACTGAAATGAACTGCTTTATACAAAGAGGTAGGAATGTGTGAGGAACTTCTTACTACACTGGGAACATTCAAATTCTCTCCTCTGATTTAGGTGGGACTGGATTGGGTAGCATTCTCATTCTACATCTCCACTCTCATCATAATTCTGGCGCCGCCTTCTGAAGGCATCTTATCACCACAAACACTGATAAGGGCGCTTCTTTTCTTCACCTCCCAGCCTGGCCATAGAGACATTGTTTTCTGTTGATACTGCAATAAAGGTCTGTCTAGATGGCAACATACCCACTGGTGCCTGACGCATCTTATGATCTTCCTTCAAAGGTCACCGAGATGGAAATTTAATAAACGTTTTCTCAGATCAGTGTTTGTGGCGATATGATGCCTTCGGAAGGTGGCACCAGAATTAGTCTTTGCAGTGCTGTACTCTTCTCTATTCCCATCACAACTGGTCATCTCACTCATGTCCTCTTCTCCACTCTCATCACATTCAGCTTCCTGACATATTCTGCATTCTAATCACAGTCAATCTGCTCACTCACATCCTTTTCTCCACTCTCATCAAAGTAAGCCTTCTCAAATGATCCATCTGCAACTGTCTTCATTACTAACACTTCTGGCTGTTTTATACTGTCAAAACCTATTTCTACTTTCTGCCCTGCTTTATCTCACAGCTGGGTTGTTCCACTTACAAAGAAACGTTGTTGGTTTTAGTAAACTTGAAGGATGACCAAGTCAGCTTCTTTCTGTGACATCACTCGTGTTTACAGCCAGTCTTTAACTGCTTCAGCAACTCTTGATAGCCACAAAATTGGGTTCTTTTCTTCATATGGTGTGACTTGGGGCACACCTGGAATAAGAGCAGTCATTACTTACTTCCAGTCTTATCAGTGTGCAGAACTCAGCACAAACAGCTAACAATACCACCACAAACTTGACCAGTCCATCACCACCAGTTTTCAGTTGTGCATCCATTTGCACTCAAGGCACACAGCATTCAGAGATATTTTATATACAAACAAGTATTGAATGTATAGTTGAGTGCAAGACATACAGTAGATGGGCACACTTGCTGCAAAGGCAGACTTATTCTCTCTCTCTCTGTTCTTTCTCAGTGGCCTCTCAATCAAACTGTGCCAGGAATTTTCACCTGAAGTGACAATATCTGTGCCCTTCATAAGTAATCACACATTCACTGACTGGAATTTTAGTTATGACTGATGGAAAGTGTGTGTGTGTGTGTGTGTGTGTGTGTGTGTGTGTGTGTGTGTGTGTGTGTGTGTGTGTGTGTGTGTGTGTGTATGTGTGTGTGTGTATGTGTGTGTGTACATCAAGAAATCTAGTAAACTGGCCATAGGAAACCTGAGGGAAGAGTGCAAACATGTAAAGCATCTTTCCGGTATTATATTTATCACTTATAGTTGTTTACACTTTTAAACATCAAAATTTACTGGTACTACATCCATATCTACACAATTAGTTCTCAATTTACTTCTTTTAACCTTTTTTAAACCTATATGATTAGTTCTCAAAAGCTACAAATTACTTCTTTTTAACTTCTTCAACCTATACAATAAGTTATCAATACAAGTTACTCAAACACTTTCTCCTTTGCATCTAAAGTAAACTGCATATAAATTGCCCATTGCAGATCCATTGTTATCTATGAAGCATTTAAAACAGCTCCCCAGATCTATTTTTTCAATGGTGTCGGAAAGAGATGCCCTTACGTGGTGGCATCCATATGACGGGGCTGTGGAGCTGCCTGGTTATACATTTACATTCGGATGAGCCTGGGGTTACGACTACCACTCATATACTGTTTTTACTCTAACTTGGCCCAGATTTTCCTCCTTTTGTAGTTTATTTCACAGCTCTGTGGCAGAGACAATGCTACCATTCTACATACTTTCCATTGCACTTCTTTGTGACTAGCATCATAATCTAGCATCAATCTATTCTTACAACTCAGCATTCAAGATGAAGAGATGGCAATTTTAGGCCAAAGTTTGAGTAAAAAGAGTATAGCTACCCCTTTATTTTTATGCCATATTTTACTGCTATCTTCTTGCTACATCCACAAAATTCTATTCAACTTTGGACACACTTCTTGAACACAATGGGTAAATGAAGCTGTACAGTATCTTACTCCTCCAGTTTGAAAAATCTCTTTCAAGGTAGTACAATCATCTGGAGATAGCAATAAATAAGAGAAAAACACATCATAGAACTGAAAGGGATAACAATACCAAACAGAAGAAGTTTTGATACACTGGAGCTAAAATAAATATCACCTCAATGAATAAAAAAGACTGGAAACCAAGTGTACATGAACCAAAAGAGTAAACTTCAGGTTGTAGTTAAAAATGCAATACATCTTCATAAGCGTAGTGGTAGTAGCAGCTGTGGCCCTGAGTTCGTCTGAAATGTGAATCCTGTGGACTGCAGGTAGAAGCTGCCTTTCTCCAGTAGTCCACCAACATTTTATTGGAGGAGAAGAAAGCACTTGCAGGACATCTGTATAATCAGGCAGTGGATCCCCCTGGCTATATCAGTGCCACCACATGAAGGGATCCCTCTCCAGCACTCTTCACAAGCATAAAATCATCATTTAATACTTTGCTCATTTTACCTACAGTAAGTGTAAAACTGTCACCTCTCCATCTTGAATACTGAGCTATAACACAAGACTAACACTGGAATACGGTGACAGACAAAAAAAAAATGCTACAGAAAAGATGCAGGGCTAGAGTTACGTCTTATTCTTCCACTGAGTTATAGGAAATGGGCTGCATAGGGACAAAACTCTGCACCAAGTTAAGACGAAAGAACTATAGCTAATGAGGCAGTAAATCTCCATCAGTGTAAAACCACTAATGAAAAAAGGGAAAATGCAGATCATGGGAAAAAGCTATTGGGTATTTAAAGCTGAAGAAAAATCCTTAAAATTAAACAAAATCTCAGTTTTCTATCACACACATGGATACCCACTTTCAAAGACTCAGACAAGAATTATAAGGATACTGGAAAGATGTACCAGAAGAATAACAAAAACAAACCAGATTCATGGGGAAAACAAATATGGAGAGAGAGAGACTGATTAATGAGGAAGTGAAGGAAAAAATATGAAGCACCTGAGTTATGTGCAGAGACAGATGAATGAGGAAGTGAAGGAGCATTGTGGTGATGTGATGGAAAGCATTACAAGTGCCTTCAGATGCCATGTGGAGAGAATGGAAAATGAGAGACTGACTAGGAGTGTATGCATAACATGGAAGGGGGGACTGAGGATGAGGAGGAGTGATGAGGTGGTGAGATATGAGTGAGGGGTGTGAACTGAGGATAGGGCAGCCCGAGGGCAGGAGACAGGGTGGAATAGAGGTAATTCATTTGTGGCCATATTTTGGGATTAAGACTTATGGAAATAGATAAATAGAAAAATTGATATAGATATGTATACAGATAAATATAGATTGATAAATAGATATAAATAAATACAGAGAGGGAGGTATATTTGACAGAAAAAAGTAAAAGTTCTAAATACATGCAGTCCTTGTTAGAAGAAAGGGATGTGTTCAAAATATCACAAATATAAACAAATCAGGAGGAAGTGGTGATTCAGCATTAAAGATGGCAGTGGAATTTTAAAACACAATTCTCCATTATACATAAGGACTACACAGCAAAGAGAAAAGGTGACAAAATCTCAATAACAGAGATTAGCTATATCCTAACTGAAAAAGGACAAGTATAACAAGGACCTGGTGTATCGTCACTGAAAAAGAAAGTGTGAAGTTAACAGAAGAAATAGTAGAAATTATGGAGGTCTTCATAGAAGTAAAACCATAACTGACAATTCCATTTTCCCCCTGTTGGAGGAGTATAGGAGTCTGAGGCCTACTGTAGTCCAGAACATTTAAGGGTAAGAGACCAACCTATGCCCCTAGTAGCAAGTTACACAAGAGAAACCTCCAGTAACATGTGTGCTAGTTTTCCTGACCTGACGGCTCTACCAGCAGACCACCAGTAGCTTCATAAAAATAAGGTGGCATATAAAACCAATGTCAAAACCCGTGATAACAAAAGATAAAGTATTAATCAGTTTAATACAACAAAACAATTTAAATAAAAAATGTGTTGGAACTGATAAAATCAGAAATTTACAAAGCACTCATAAAAACTGAATGCTGCATGCAGAATCTAAGTGACTCCTTCAATATCACATGAATGTCATGAAATAACATAAGACTGGAAAACAGCAAAAACCATACAGATGGTACACCACCAGTCAAGGATCATACACCAGTAACACTGGGAAATATATCATACAAACTTTTCTTAAAAATACTGTGAAGAAATATTGACAATCACATCTATAATAAAAAAAGAAGAAAGGGAGAATTAAGTAGGATTTACCAGTGAAGGGAGGACTGAAAGTAATAATGTAGTGATAACACAGAAACAAATACACTTTAAAGCTTGAAAACATTAATAGTAAGAGTACACTAACCTCAATATTATTCCAAAGCTTTTGACTCAATCATCATCATCATCACCACCACCTTTCTAACCCCATGTCAATCAACAGAGGAAATATAAAAGTACACCAACACAGAACAGAAACTACTCACAATCTATGTCAAGGATCAGATAAACCTAAAACATAATAAAACTAATGTAGGGAAGAGGTAGAAGAAAACACACACGAATCAGAGGTGAGTCTAATCCTGACTAGTTTCATGTAAAAGCAAATGGAAGTCATACACAAAACTATTCAGGGATAAAGTCACCTCTGTTTCACCTGTGTTGCCTTCCATCTCCAAAATGTCTCTACAAATAAAACTGATATACAATTCAAGTGGTGGCATTAAACATGTCACACGGACTCAACCACACTTACGAAGCCAGTCACTTCTCCAATACTGGAAAAAACTAGAGGATGACAGAAGCTTCAAGAATGAGAAGGGTACACATAACAGCCAATCCACTTCAAAGCATGAGGGCCTGAGGTTAGGCTATCAAAATCCTGAGCATTTAAGGGTAGATGACTGACTTACACCCCTGTTAGCACTTTAATGAAAAACCTCCTGTCACCCAGGACTTAAACTGAAGTGTGTAAGCTTCAGCGCAGTCTAACCCAGGAACAATGGGGGAACCATAAAAAAAGTGACAACAGAAATATCTTGGAATAACCACCACAAACAGAAAGGAACTGCTTTAAACTCCACAAATAAAACATGACAAAATAGGCACAACAAACTGCAAAAACAATAATTTCATAATGGCCAAAAGCTGTGACAAAATACTAAGTGGTAAAACCTTTTGTACATCTCTATCCCTGCCATCAATATGTATGTCATGGATTTATCTGACGTGACTAAATCTTGCTCTCTGGACCCTAACTCATACCATCCTTGGGGGCAGAAAAGAGGTTGGGATGATGATGATGAAAAATAAATAAATAAAGACATTATAAAATCCACTGAGTACAGTGTCTAAGGTTAGATTAGGTTAGGTTAGAAGACTAATTCTGGCAGCTCCAAGGTACGCAGCAGCAGCCATGCTCTCTGAGAGGAGAGATTGGCACATCAGTGATCAAGGATAGAATAATGGGTGTCTTCTACTGCTATGAGGTAAGAGTACAATATAATGAATGGATTAAACACCTTATTGGAAGAGGTAGTCAGAGAAATTAACATGGATGCTCAAACCATGAAGGTAAAAGCCAAATAAATACGGGTAATACAAAGAAAAATTAAACATCACAGACAATGATCTCCATAACCTAAAAACAAGTGACACCAAAAGGAAAATTAATAACTGAAACCAAAAGGAAGGGAAAGAAGAGGTAGAAAGGATAACAAGTGATTGATGGGTTAGTAAAACATTCCATCCTTTGCTATGTCTATCCTTAGCTGAATAAAAACATTTTGGAAGAAGCATTAATGAGATTCAAGAACATATCATCTGATTGAGAGGGTTAAAATCTTTTCCATATGGACACAGCTTCCATAAATAAAACACAATATTTTACATGTTATATACAGAAATAAACAGGTTAGGAGGAGGTACAAGGGAGCCTGATAAGTTGCCAATAAAACTGACTAGTCTATATTTACACAGCTAAGCCTTTACCTATGGCTTTGAGCTGGCTTACAGAAGATGGTCTGTAAATGGCACTCCACTAGGAACTCAACTAGCAGCATCTTCTGTGCTGTCGAGATAACTCAGTTTGTTGGTGAGGGCAAGAATGTGGTGCAGTGGGAGTGGAAAATGAATAAAAGAAGAAGGTAAGACTCTGGTAATGCTAAACCATTCTCACAACACAAGAGAAATCACCAGGAGGAGAGAAAGAGGAGTATTACACATGGACTGCCCTGTATAAAAGCCTTAAATGATAACCAATACTCATTCAAAAATCTACATGGCTACTTCTTATCAATAGGAGACTGAGAATCTACATGAGTCTTTGTTACATGTTTGATTAAGCTTGCCTTGTGAGTGAATGGCTTTCCACAATCACCACACTTGAACCTCTTGATTCCTGAATGAGTTAATGAGTGTGTGGTGAGATTGCTTTTACAGGCAAACTGTTTACCACACTCCATACACTCAAAGTCCTTAAATCCTAAGTGAACAGCAATATGATGCTTCTTCAGACCATTCTTAGCGTTAAAGAGCTTGCCACAAATATCACACGGAAACTTGGGATTCTCGCCTCTGTGTGACAGGATGTGCTTATCAAAGGAACTCTTGTGGGCAAAAACTTTATCACACTCTGGACATTTGAACTCCTGCCTCTTTGAATGAGTTAGTAAGTGCGTGGAGAGGGTAGATTTATGGAAGAACATTTTCCCACATTCCACACACTCAAACTCCTTTACCCCGGTGTGAATGACAGAATGATAATCTAGCTTTTGTTGAGTTAGGAACAGTTTACCACACACATCACAACCAAACTGCTTACCAACTGAATGAATTAACATGTGTTGTTTGAGGTTCTGCTGACTAACAAATAACTTACCACACTCCATACACTCATACCTCATCCCAGTATGAATTAATGCATGCTTTACAAGAGCAGCTTTTGTTGCATACCTTTTTCCACACTCGGTACACTCAAAGTTCTTCACTCCCGAATGAACTGCCAACCAATGCCGGGCATGTTCACTCTTCCTGGCAAACTGTTTCCCACACTCTGAACATTCAAACTCTTTCTTACCCGAATGAACGATGTAATGACTATCCAAATAACGTTTACATGCAAATTGTTTACCACACACGATACACATAAACTCCTTAATTCCCCTGTGAACTAGTGAGTGTCTTGTAAGGTGAGCTTTCTGAGCAAACAGCTTGCCACACTCCTGACACTCAAACTTCTTAACAATGGTATGAACAGCCATGTGCTCAGTGAGGGAGGTGTGGGTGAGAAACACTTCATCACACTCAGAACATTCAAACTTTTTCTCTTTTGTCTTAAATGAGTATACAGATGAGATAGCATTCCCACTGAAGTACTGTCCTCCATTCCCGTCATAGTGAGTGTTCCCATATGATCCCTCAGTAACCAGTTCCATATTTACACTTCTGGCCGTTTCATAAGTCAAAATATAAATCTATTTTCTGCTCTGTTCCACCTCAGGGCTGGGTGATCACACTTATCATAATGCTTCTATTTCTCCGATGGCAGCCAAACCTGACTTAACCTTCCACTCTGCTCCAACTTACAGCCAGGCTTAGTAGGACACAATTATCACTGATCAATACTGCTGTCTTATGTGAGAAATGTTCACTTTACTAATGAACCATTACTGCTCACATCTCCAATTTCATGGAAGCTTCACTCAGTGAATTGAACTGCTGATCAGCCAAACACCATACACATAAAACTGGCTGGTATTTATCTTGCAGAATCCTTGACTGCTTCAGCGGGTCTTTAGAGACACCCACACAGTCAGTCCATGGTGGCTTCAGCGGGTGTTGACAGACACAAACTTGGGTCTCTTCACTTATTTGTTGTCCTGATATGGTGTGACTTCAAGTGGACCTGGAATAAGAGCCATCATTACTCAATTATTCCAGGAACTGGAACAAAAAGCCAACAATACCACCACAAACTTGCCTCAGTCCATTAGGACCAGTCTAAATTTGTGCATCCATTTTCACCCACAAAACACTTAAACTAAATGTAAACTTGTATTGGTACTGCATGTACAGTTGACTGTAAGACTTGTATGAGCAGAATGGCTAACTGATACATGGCAATACTTCATTAATGCAGCCTTGGTTAACACAGTGGCTACTCAGAGTGAAGCAGATGTTTTAACAGTGGGTTTGCTGTGCATTCAGATTACATGAGATGTCTCAGTACTGATGGAGTTACAAAAATTCTTATTTAATGCCTAACACATGATTATGGTGCATAGTTTCAGTATTTTTAATACTTGCTACTGCCTTATTATCATATTCAACTTGGGTGAGACATCTACATGGAAGTTGTTACACTCTTCCTTAACCCCACAAACATGAAGACATGCTGCATTACTGACACTGGATACGCTAATATTCCTTAGCTAAGGGTGACATTTCATGGTGAATGCCTGACACACAATCATCATTAAACCCTTTACTCTGGCCATATACTTTTTACTTCTGTATATATTCTCAAATGAATCATCTGAGAGGAGCATGTGCAGTTACAAAGATACACAGACACAGAAATGAGGAAGTGAAGGAGTGCTGTGGCATTAATGGGGATGATAGAGAAAGCATCAGAAGTATTTTTAGATATTTTGGCCATAGGGAGAGGATGGAAAATGAAAGATTCAAGGTGGAAGAGGGAGACCACCAGGAGAGAGTATGTGAGTGAGGTGGAAGGGGGAGAGGGAGGGGGAAACCACCAGGAGAGAGTATGTGAGTGAGGTGAAAGGGGGAGAGGGAGGGTGAGACCAAGGATGAGATGGTGGGATGGAATGGAGAGGTATATGAGAGAGGAGGGTGTGAGTTGGAGGGATGGCAGCCAGTTGGCAAAGGACAGGGTGATGTGATGGCAATTTGTTTGTAGCTACCCCTTACAGGATTAAGTGCCTGGTGATAGACAGACAGACAGACAGACAGAGACAAACAGTAACTGGTCATATGCCTCACACATACAGTTACTCACCACTCCAACCTTCAGACTTTACTGTTGCTAGCCAGACACCTTATTCTGCAGAGGTGATCATAAACAAATCACTTTCATGTCACCCTGTTTCTAACATCATCATCATTATCACTGACATTTTTTCCCACCTGCTGGTTGTATAATGTAAGGTAAACAAAGCCAGGAAAATGGAAAGAATATGACACTGGGAAAACTAATCAAAGGTATATCCAGTAAAATGAGCCACCGATCCAGAAATAACAATAATAATAATAATAATAATAATAATCTATCTATCTATCTACAGCCAGATGTCATCCTGTTCCCTACCATTTTGCTGCCCTTCCCTATACCCCCCTCTCTCAAATAATTCTCCACTCCATCCCTCCATCTCATCCTTGGTCTCCCTCTCCCTCTCCCCCCTCCACCTCACTCACATACACTCTCCTCATTAGTTTCTCACTCTCCATATAGCCAAACCACCTCACTGTATTTCTCCTAATGCTTTCCATCGCATTCACATCCACACCACAATGCTCCTTCGCTTCCTCAGTTGTCAGTCTGTCCAGGTAACTCCACATGCCCCTCTCAAACAACTCATTTCCACCACTCTCACTCTTGACTTGTGTCCTTCCATCAACATCCAACCATCACATCCTTAAGTTGGAGTTGGTATGACAATACTAACATACAGTGAATTTTTCACTTCCATTATCACTTTTCTGTTTCTTACCACTGTTAAAAAAAAAAAAACAGCAACCTTTCTTCCCTGTTGAATGCTTTCAAGCACTTCCATCCCTACTCATCACACTAGGCTACCCAAGTACTTAAATGCACTCACATTTTCCTTTTCCTCACCATCCAGCCTCACCGTGCATTCAGTGACTTCATCTCTCTTGAAGACCATAACTTTACTCTTCCCTACATTCACCTTTAGATTCCGTCTCTTACACACACTACCAAACTCATTCACCATGCCTTGCAGCTCCCCTACGTCTTCACTTAAAAATAGAGTATCATCCGCAAACAACAGTACAGAAAGTTTCCAAACACTGTCCCATCTTATTAGGGCTGTTTCAATATCCACTGCACGACCTTGTATCTCTTTTAGAACTCCATTCTTATAAAGACTAAACAACCATGGAAACATGACATCCCTGTTTCAATCCAACCTTCATACCTGGTATAGAAAAATTCACTCAGTTCACCATCCACATGCACTGCAGGCTTAGTGCCCTCATAAATAAATAATAATAATAATAAAAATAACAATAATAATAGTAATAACAATAATACAGTAATAATAACAATACTATATAAATACTGATCCTTTGAACCTCAAAAGCACCAGTTCTGCTAGAAGGAAGCTTCCCAAACTTTTCCTAGTCATTCCCTATACCATACTTATCAGAGAATCTCTGATGATTCCCCCCACCAAACTCCCAGACAAACAAGGAACTTTCTCCTCCCAACCCCCATAGAATGGGGGAATTCCCCTCCCTTCAGCTATTTTAAATAACTTTAGATTCTAGTTATCTGCCACCATTAAGTACAGTACTGTACTAGTTTTTAATGTGATGTAACCAGACTGCCTCACTGAACTGATATACTGCTGATTTTGGTTTTTTTTTTTTCTGATACTGAACCAATACTGATACCGGTATCTGCTCTCTGAACTGGATACTTGCACAAAAAATTTGGATATTTGCATTTGAAAAATAAAAATTAAAAAGCCCATATGGGTTTTTAAAATTCGGATCAGTGTGTATGTGTGTGTGTGTATGTGTGTGTGTAGCTCTCTCTAAAAGCTCCTAGTTCTGTCAATTATCACATCTACATTACAATTACATGAGATTAAGTTAGTTCACCTTAACACATATGGAATAAAAAAATGAAGAATGGGGCTGGAGAATATACACCACCTCCATATTTACCTCTATTTATCTACTGCCAGATGCCACAATCCTGTAAGGGGTGGCAGTTTGTCTTTGAGTAAGTTGTTTTAGGGGGAGGGGCACTAACTCTCCGCCAACCCACTTGCTGACACGTAGGAAACATGTATGGGTTGGTTATATGGTTACTGCCCACTGCTGTAAATGGCTTCTTGGCTTACAGGAAACCATCAGGCTTGTCACTCGATGAAAAGCCACCTGAAAAGGAAAGAATGATAAAAAGTGACAGGAAATATGGGGAAAATAGGAAAAGAGGAAGACGGACACAGAAAACTAATGATAAAGGTGAAGGAAGAAATAGGCAGCACTACATCAAGTGAATGGATGATGGTACCAAGTATAGTGCATAAAAAAAAAGAAAAAAAAAAGGCATTTGCAATGGATGCTTGTAGAAGAGAATGCACTCAGAATTACTTAAGCTTAGTAATGTGCACACCAACTGCTTTATACCTTACATTAATTAGGTATAATGTAATTAAGAAAATTTACCTTTCTAAAAATTCTAGCATGGAGACTGGAAAAAACTATACTATTTCCACATTAACCTGGTCTGGATTTTTGTCCTTTGGCAGCTTATTTGACATGGGTGAGTGGAGGCCAGGAGGGATTGTAGCTCTCCATCCTTTCTACAGCACTTCTTCACTAGCTTGATTTTGTATTAAGAAGCACACAATATTGCACATTAAAGTTATATATCCTATCCTGACACAATACTACAGTACATTCTTGCCATAGCACTTCCTCATGATCAGCATTATATTTCATTAAGGACAACCCTGCAGCTCAAAGTTACATCCTCTCCACAACATTTCTTAATAATTAACAATATAGTCTGTTATTAATCTATCGTTACAACTGGGCAATGGAGATATGGCAATTTTAGGCCAAGAACAGAGCCCTTACAGCATTACCATTTCTTTCAAATTCTCTCTTTAAATTACTCAACTCTCCCATGGATTTCCAGTGTCTCTAATCCTACACTGAAAAATACTTGTGACATTTTTTAATAAAGGTAAAATAAGAAAATAATTGACTGATCCCAACGGAGTAGGGAAGAGGGTGTCCCGTTAGGTTAAGAAAATCATAAGAAATTCATGCTTTATGGGTGACTTCGAACACCTCACACCTTTTGAATGATAGATATTGTTGCATACGATCTATCATGGTGAAATGCTCCTCAAACTTACCATAAATATGTCAGATAAGAGCCACTAAATTCCTAAATATAAAGCCACTCCAGTACATAAACAAACATGAACTCGGTCAAGTGTAGCAGCATTGCAAGTCCAAAATACCGCTAAACATGCTCAAAGGCAGCAATGCTTTTCACTTTAACTTGGCTTAAAAATTGTCATATATCTAATTTTCTGAGCTGTAACAGCAGATTAATACTAGAATATGATGTTACCCTCTGTCCTCTTGAATTAGGCACCCCCCAAACTCATCTCTCCATCTTGAAAGTAGTTGGAAAAATTGATTAACATTAGAATGATCCTAATCAAGAGAGTGTTCATTGGAATGAATGTACCACTCTTTCTGAAAGTTACGTAAAAAGAAGCTGCAAACGGACGAAAATCTGGACCAAATTAAGGTAAGAGAACTAGATTATGGAATACAGCTTAATAAAGGGATCCAGACAATGGCTAGTGCAAACATTTCTGGAATATTGTTAAATTTCTATTAAAATTTCTGTAATATCTAACGCTCCGTAAGAAATAAAAATTGACGCTACATGGAAGTAAGGATTTTCAGCGGAATATGCTAACTTGGCAACTTGGTTGGTGGACTGATGACAGATGGAAATTCAATGGGGGTCTTGGAGGGGGCGTGCACTTTTCCCGCCAGATATGAATTGTTCTGTTTATGGCCAGACGCCTTAATGCTGGAAGGGATAGCCACATACAAATCGCCTCCATGCCACCCTGTCCTTTGCCATGAAGGCCGGCCTCTCTCCAGGTCGCGCCCCTTTTTCACTCTTTTCTCACACTCGTTGGTCATATAGTCGAAACAGTTGTATCCCCAATAACCACACTACTTCTATGTATTCCATTATAGCCTACCTCTCCACACCATGCATATCATCCTCAACATTCCCCCTTCGCACCTTATTCGTCTACTTACCTATAGCCAGACACCATAATCACGTTTGTCTTTGAGTTACTTGTCCTACGGGGAGGGGCACTAGCCCTCCACCAACCCAGCAGTTGAAAAGTAGGGCACATTTATGGATTGGTTATAAGGTTACCACCCATCATTGTAAATGGCTTACAAGAAACCAATAGACGTCACTCAATGTAAAGCCATCTGAAAGAGAAAGAAGAGTAATAAAACATGAGAAACAGGAAGGCAGGAGGGCAGACAAAAAAAGACTGATAGAGATGAAGGAAAGTAGGCAGCACTACATCAAACAAGTGGAGGATGGTCACCATCACCTACCTTATTCATACTCGTATATTTAATACCCTATATTCATTTCAACTTGGCCTAATACTGCCATCTCCATTGCCAAACTGTAACAAGAGATGAGAACATTTATGCCAACCTCAAAATTCCTAACCCTTTTAGCTCAGGTGATAGCCAGGTGTAGTCAGATTGGTGGGTGGATTTGACTACTAACCAAGGTGACCCATTCTTACCTCATAACTAGGCTCATCGAACTCCATTGTTTTTCATGGTGTTTAACTCTTGCCACCAGATGCCATCATCTCAAGGGGTTGCCACAAATGAACTAGCGGTAAAGGAAGCCCCTAACATTTCTTCCTAGGCAATTGATTTTGTTTATTACACCTTACTGTCCCCTTCTGTGCTGAATAGAGTCTCTCAGCATTCCCATGCTCTGCAAAAATAATGTACAAAAAGATATTAACAAGCCATATCCAATATACATCACTAAGGAGGAGGTGTTAGGAAGCTTCCTTATCCAACAAGTTTGCAGGCCTTGGTCTGACTTCCCTCCCAAACAACCAAAAGCCTTATAGTGAGCTGCTGTATATTCTTGCTGGCATAAGGAGCTTTAGTACCACATCCTTCTTGGTGATATGTGTGCAAACTGAGCTCCCTTTGTGCTTTATGATGACAGTCCAATCTGCTGTGTGACAACAGATATTTTGACAGCTCCATGTAATCAAAGGATGCAGTGAAGGTGATAATATAAAGAATGAAAAGGTTATGACAACAGAAAACAATTATGCAGGGTTGTTGTTGTTGATCAGCCCCGGTCTGTTTGGTCAGGCAGAGCCTGAGATGATTGGGGTATGTGGAAATGAGAATGAGAGACTGGCTAGGAGAATGTATGTCAATGAACTGGTGAGGGAAGGGAAGGGGAAGACCAAGGACATGACTGAAGGGTGGAGTGGTGTATGAGTGAGAGGGGTGTGAGTTGGGGAGAATGCAGCCTGATGGCTGAGGACAGGGTGATTTGGAGTTAATTCATTTGTGGCTACCCAATCTAAAATTAAGGCATCTGGCTACAGACAGACAGCTAAACAGTACAGTAAGCGTGTACAGTATATTGCACTCAGTTGTACAATGTACAGAACAGTGTACCTAACCTACTATGGTATGTAACAAATGTGGGTCTGCGAATTTAAAAAAAAAACATCAAGCACTGAATTTAACAAAAACTCAGCTTTACTAAAATCAGGATGATAAATTAAAAGAATATTATAACGACTGATTGATTTACTAGTCAAAGCACTACATTCCTTTACTCATTAAAAATATAAACTGTATGCATACAATTACAGAACAATATAGGAAGATACAGTAAGTCATTCTCTCTCTCTCATAAAAATCTTGCACACCCATTCACCTGGGAATCCAATTGTATAAGGAATTTATCACCTGATCTTAAAACTCTCTTAGCTTCCATAAATTTGGCAACATCACTGACTCACTGACTGTAGCATTAATACACTTTTTATGTCACCAAACACTCCACAATCAAGTTAATGTTTAAAGATTTGACAGATTATTTTTACTTAAAGTGTAATTACATTCTGAAACTGTATTGTACTGTAATAATGTAATTACTTAACTGAAGCCAAACACATACAAATATGATAAAGAGTTGGCATGATCTGACTGATTTAAAGCATGTTTTAAATCAGCAGGTTTTTACACATTACACAAGTCATAAATATCAGAATTGGCTAATTTCACAAGCAATTTTACTTAATGACTCCTTTATATGACAAAATAGAATGTATACTACTATATTTGCTTGGTTACTAATATACAAGGCGGCCTATATATAATGCTCTTTTTCCATTCCGCTGGACGATTTCAAGTGTGTGGGTAGTTCAGTCCGTATTATCAATGATTATGTTGTATCACTTATCCATTTCCTACTCCCACTACCACACTCACATCCCTAACACAGATTATCCTGTCCCCGCAACACACAAGGTGCAGCCAGATGTTTCTAGTGGTGTGATATTTATGGACTACCCTGTATAATAAATGATGAACACAACCAGATGAAGCTGTGTAATTCCTGAGCATACCTAATACAGCCAAAATCACAGAAAGCTGTGGAGGACACCAGGACTATAGTGTGTGTACTCCAACCAGATAAAGATCTGTAACCCTTTCCAGCTCAGCTGATGGCCAAGTGTAGACAGGTTAGGTACTTATTTGGCAAGGAACCAAATAGTATTCCTGCCTCATTACTAAGGCTTAATATCTGAGTTGTAGGAGTGGCCCAGTCCCCTCAGACAAAAACAAACAAAATATGTCAGGTGAGATGCAAATACAATAATTAGGAAATGTATTTGTATCAAGAATTAAGAAAAAATGGCAGTACCATATTTATTTCTTGCCTTTTTAAATCCTTCAGGAATATTAGCAATTAATCAAACCAGGAAGAGCTGATCTCACTTTACTTTTGCAAAAGCAGCCATTAGAACAAATGAATGAGCAATGTAATTCTTTAATTCAATGTGTACAGCTGCTACATGCATACAAATGTGCAGTAAACATTTGTAAAATAGTACACACATGCATCATACAAGGCTACTTTGTGCAGTCTGAGAAATGTGCCTTGCTCCAGCCCCTACTTGAGAAGCCTGGTCTTGATGTTGAGAGTAAGTTAACCTACTGTCCTGCCTCTAACATGTCATTCTTGTCTAAGATTAGTGAGCAGGCTATACTTGATCAACTCCAATCATTACTAGAATGAGACAGAGTTGTTTCCATTATTCAGTCAACATTTGAGTACAAGGATTCATAACGACTTGGTTGTGAACAGCTGTGTGAGATGTCCTCCCTACTGGCTGTGTTACATCATGAACTATTGCAACATAATCTGTATTTCATGGTGTCCAAGATGATGCCCTTTTCCTCCAATCCACCAGACAGGGTAGTGGTGGACCACAGTTACTCATACTCATTTCTCTTCTGTTTGGAGTCCCCAAGGATGTGTTAAGTCAGATACTATTTGCAGTTTATACCAGTAGCTTACTGTCTCTCCTTGATCCACAGGTGGTATGTGGGGATACCCATCATCCACTTGCTTATTATAGTGCTGCCTACTTCTTCCTTCCCCTTTCTATCTCTGTGACTGTCCTCCTCTCTTCCTACCTCTCCCTTTCCTTCCTGTCACTTTTCATTCCTCTTCTCCCCACTTCAGGTGGGTCTGTACTGAGTGACAAGCCTAATGGTTCCCTGTAACCTGGGGAACCATTTAAAGTGTTTGGTAGTAACCATATAACCAAATAACAGGGTGAAATGAAGCCTACTGTGGTGCCTCTGTTAAATGGGTGGGGGGATGTAACTGCAGCATCCACTCAGGAACTAAACCTTTCCCTGCCCCTAGCTATGGTGAGGTGCTATCAGCCACAAGGGAACACTGATTCACTACACAGGATGACACTGCTGGGGCAGTTGCTTACCAGTGGTTTCTGGATCTGCTCAGTCAGACAGACTGGGGATGATCAACAACAAAACAACAACAATAATTGCTTTCTTGCATTTACAATTTAGTCACTAACACAATGCTCCACACTTTCTATATCCTGTGTTGAACAATTGATAAGCACATGCATAATACCACCATCATTCTCAATAAACATCACTGCACTGGAGAAAGATGCCTTCTCACAGTGACAATAATATAAGTGGTTGGTTCTACTGCCTGGTTATACAAACATCCTTCAACTCCCTCCCTATTGCCTGAAATGGGGACGGTGGACTGCTGGAGGAAGGCAACTCCGAGTTCACAGTCAGATGAGCCTGGGGTTGCAACTACTACCATTACAACTAATAATAAATGTCATGAGAACTATGTGCACTTGCCCTGAAAAAACTGGCAAGAAAGACTGCACTAGGATGCAAATGTACAATAAGGGGGCAGTAAGAATGCAATACACAGCAGTCAACACTGGTAAGGGTTAATGCTGACAGTAAGCTGATGATACACTGGCTACACTCTTTTTACTCAAACTTGGCCTAAAATTACCATCTCTCCATCATCAATCCTGAGTTTTAATAATAGCCAAACAGGAAAATATGATGCTAGACATGATGAGGTGCCTTGGAAAGACGGTGGAATCATAGAATTGTCTTTTTCTGCCACTGAGGTACATGAAATAGGTTAGGGTAAAAAAAATCTAGTCCAACTTAATTCACAAGTGGTATAGCTTATAATTACACAGCTACATCTTTACATATGGCTGCAACCCCTTCGGTCCAGTGCTGGAGAGGGATGCCTTCATGTGGTGGCACCAATATGACTGGGTGGCTCAGCTGCCTGGTTTTACAAATGTCCCTTAGTTCACTCCCTATCCACCAAAAGGAAGATGATGGACTTGAGATCGGTAACTTCAGCGTGCCCTCCACTGAATTCACATTAACAGGAAGCTGGGGCTGCTGCAACTACTACTACCGGTACTACAAGTATTACTACTACTACTACTACTTGTACAAGAACAACCACTAGCTACTCCTACCACTACATCCTCTTCAGTTCAAGGACATTTTTTATGTTACCACCAGAAAATTTTTATTCTGCTCATAAATGAACCATGGTAGCAAATCACTGAGTAAACACTGTATATACTTTTTTTTAATGCGAGAAAGAAGGAACCAGAGGCCAGAAGCCTGCAAAACTATTCCCTACAAGAAAGAATAAAAACAAGACAAGATAACAGAGAGCCAAATTCAAGATCCCATTTGAAAGGAATCCCGAAATGAATAGAAGCGTCTGGAGGCAGCGCGAATAAACCAAAAATGACATCACGGTATTCCAGGGTTACCATAACTTGGCTGTACTATTAAATACATAAATAAAAAAAATAAAAAAATCTACTATGGCTACTTGTCAACAATGGGCGAGGGAGGAGCTTGGTGGAATTTTGTTAGATGCTTCACTAAGTTTCCCTTGGAGGAGAATGACTTTCCACAATCACCACAATGGAAGTTTTTCTCTCCTGAATGAGTCACTAAGTGAGCGGTGAGATTACTTTTATTGGCGAACCGTTTACCACACTCCTGACACTCATAATCCTTCGCTCCCAAGTGAACGGCAATATTATGTTTGTCCAAACCATTTTTTGCACTGAACACCTTACCACAAATATCACATAAGAACTTGGGATTCTCTCCTGAATGCGCTAAGGTATGCTTAACAAGATACTTCTTAGAAGAAAAGCATTTACCACACTCCAAACATTTGAAATCCTTCCCTCTTGAATGATTTTTTATGTGGGTGTTGAGATTATATTTATAAAAGAACATTTTCCCACATATTGAGCACTCAAATTCCTTTATCCCTGAGTGAATGACAGCATGGTAATCTAGTTTTTCTTTAGTTAAGAACACCTTACCACAAACATCACAACTAAATGTCTTATCTACTGAATGAAGCTGCATGTGCTGTTTAAGGTTCTGCTTCTTGGCAAAAAATTTACCACATTCCAAACACTCAAACTTTATTCCAGTGTGAATTGCTGAGTGCCTCTTGAGAGCTGCCTTCGTTGCATATCCTTTACCACACTCGGAACATTCAAAGTTCTTCTCTCCCGAATGTACTGATAATGAATGGCGCGCAAGTTCTTTCTTCCGGGAAAACTGTTTGCCACACTCTGAACACTCAAACTCCTTTTTATCTGAATGAATGATGTAATGACTATCCAAATAACGTTTAGCTGCAAACTCTTTGCCACACACATCACACCTAAACTCCTTAACTCCTGTGTGAAGTAGTAAGTGTTTAGTGAGACTAGATTTCTGGGCAAACAGTTTGCCACATTCCTGACACTCAAACTTGTCACTGGTATGAACTGCTGAATGCCTGGTGAGGCAGGCATGCGTAAGGAACACTTTACCACACTGTGAACATTCAAACTTTTTCTCTTTTGTTTTAGGTGGGTCAATGTGTGAGACAGCATTTGCACTGACGTCCTCTTCTTCGCTCTCATCACAATCAATATCCTCGTCTCCACCGTCATCATAGTCAGTCTCATTCTCATCAACGTCCTCTTCTCCACTCTCATCACAATCAGTTTTATCAACTTTTCCACTCTCTTCACAGGAAAGCCTCTCAACTAATCTTTCTTTAACCATCTCCATTATTAACACATGTGGCTGTTATATCCGTCAAATACTACCAGTACTGTACGCTTGTTTTCTATTGTACTCCATCCCACAGCTGGACTATCACGCAATGCAAAGCTTTTATTCTTTTAATGTCTGCCAAATTTATGGTACAGTAGCTAAATTTTCAATCTCCTCCCACTTACAGCCAAGCTTATGACTTGTGTCTACAATCAGTCCTTGACTGCTGCAGCAGGTCTTGTCAGCCATAAACAGAGTCAGTCCCTGACTGCTTCAGGATATCTTGACAGCCACAAATTTGGGGTCTGTTCTTCATCTCTGTGTTGTCTTGATGTGGTGCCACTTTACAAGGATCTGGAATAAGAGCAGTCATTACTCAATGTATTCCCATCTCAGCAATGTGAAGGACTCATTATAGAAAAGCAGAAGTCACTTGGGTGAGCAGAACCAGTCAAACATTTTGCACAAATTTTCACTTGCAAGGCACAAGTTATGTTGTCTTAGTTCACGTGCACAAGTGCTGCATGCAAAGCTCATTGTATGACTTGTCTATGTAAACTTGCTGACTGATACATACATGTAATACTAGAAGCTGTACACTATATTACTAAACTGCATATTACAATAATGAATAGATAAGGTATTCATAACATTAAATTCCTTTAATTATACAGGAAATAGATGGATGGCTACCACTGACCTGAGGAAGTCTTACCATGATAAATACTTTTATCGTGGCTGTGTGCTTGTAGCGTTCTTTGTTTTCTTGAAAATGTTAAGTGTCTGTTCTGAATGGAAGAGGGTTGCATTGTGATCGAGTGGATATTTGGTATGTGTTGGTGTTGTGACTTACGTTTGCATAGTGGTTAACAAGTATGTTTGCTTGTTCTTGGTAGAATGGGATGTGCTGGGCTTTGGAAGCAATGGTGGGTGTGTCTTGGAAGTGAATGTTCGTGATTTAGTGATATCATAGAGCCAAGTGGTATCTGTGGAAAGAGAGTTGTTACAAAGGCCTTCCAGTTTTCCTCTTTCTCTATATTAATTAATTTAATGATCTCACTGTTTAGTGCTTGGATCCGATCCTTGTGATGATGTCTTGTGTGCGTGGGAGAGGTGAGTTGCGACTAAGTCTGTCATGTTGTCTTATGAGGCGGGCAAACTCCTGTGGAAAATCTGGACTGTAATGCCTTCTGTTGCCTTGCAAGACTAACTGTTTGTCCGCAGTGAACTTTGTAACAAACCAGTTAATGTTAGTAATAGGTAAACTGTTTGGTGTGCTGAAATGCTGTTCAGTTTCTTCAATGAATTCTGTCTAGTTTGCTTTCTTGTAGTTTCTGTATGTGAGATGTGACTGTTCAGGTTTAGACTGCGTTTCTACAGTGATAATGATGGGAAGACAGTAATATACAGTAACTGATATCTGGGACAGAATCTGGCAAATTCAAATTTCCACAATGACAAGCCAGCCCAAACCCGGGTTCCCATGTTTAAGAGTCATCATGCTGGATAAAGACACCAGACTCTCATTTATCATGATATTTTCCTTGTGTTTTAATCCATAATACATTATGGTGTCTTTAAGAGAAATAACATCACTGAATGTACAGTGAGGTTGGATGATGAGGAAATGGAAAATGTGAGTGCATTTAAGCACATGGGTAATGTGATGAGTAAGGATGGAAGTCTGGAGGATGAAGTGCTTGAAGGAGTGGAACAAGGAAGAAACGTTGCTGGTTCTTTGATAAGAAGTAGAGAAGTGAGAATGGAGGTAAAAAAGTTGCTGCATAATAGTACTGTATTGTGATACCAACTCTAATGTATGGAAGCGAAGCTTGGACCTTGTTGGAAGCACATAAGTCAAGAGTGAAAGCAGTGGAAATGAGTTATTTGAGAGGAGCATGTGGAGTTACATGGAGATAAACTGACAAATGAGGAAGTGAAGAAGCATTATGGTGTGGATGTGGATGTGATAGAATGCATTAGGAGAAATTCGTTGAGGTGGGTTGGCCATGTGGAGAGAATGGAGAACGAAAGACTAATGAGGAGAGCGTATGTGTGAGAGGTGGAGGGAGGGAGGGAGAGGCCGATGATGAGATGGAGGGATGGAGTGGAGAGGTATATGAGAGAGGGGGGTGTGAGCTGGGGGAGGGCAGTGAAATGGTGGGGGACAGGGCAACATGGCCAACATCCAATCATTTCAGCCAGAAATGCACAGTGCCACTAGTACTGCGTAACTTTCATAACTACTGTACGCAAGTCCTCGTTTTGTTCAGGTGGCAACAATGGCAGGGAGTATGGTTGACTCGTGTAGTTTGCATTTAAGCCAGTGGTAAGCATATGAACTTTATAAATACTTTATAACTCCCTTACCCATAACACCACACACATAAATATTTGCACATAGATGTTGATCGGGTTCAAAACTTTTATAATGTGCATGGAATGGTGTAACGTGTAATGCAGATTCAAACATGTTCAAATATGGAATTACCAGCCATCTTATGTGCCACCCCTTCTCATACTGTGTGGTGTGACTGCTTAAGGGACCACTGCACACCTCCTCCTCACTCCTTCCACACATCTATCCTGTCTATTATCACATTTCCAGTACAAGTAACCCCAAGTACACCAAGCATACCTAGCGGACTGTAGGCTCAATTTACCCAAACTCCTGCAGTTCACCATCCTCCTTTTAGCAGACAGGGAGTGGGCTGAAGGACACTTACTTGGCAGCTCCACCACCCAGCCATATCAGTGCCACCACAAGATGGCGTCCCTTTCTGCACGTCGAAATAAAAATACGTATTTATACATGCGCTTACAAATGCATTCTTAGGCTTCCTTACGAATGCCAGATACCTTAGGGCTAATTTGGACGTGGTGGCATTAATATGATCAGGTGGTAGAGCTGCCTGGTTATACAAACATAATCCTCTCCCTAACCCCAAAAGGAGGACAATCGACTGCCAACCATATCAATGCACTGTCAGGTATATTTCTCTTACCTCATTGGCAGAGTATGACAATGCTATGACTACACAACCTTTCAACAGCATTTATACATGACTAGCATCAAGTAGCATTAAATCTGTTATTTTAAACGAATATTCAAGATCAAGACTAAAATTTTACGTCACATTAAAAAAGGAAAAAAAAAAAGGTCAATATTTACTTTATAGGCTCCTCTATTTTTTTTTTTTTTAAACATTAAAGATCAAGATGGAAATTTTAGGTCATATAAGAAAAGGAAAAAAAATCAATAATTACTTTACTGGCTCCTCTATTTTGGTCATTTTCTCTTTTTCCCACCTTGTTTTTGACGTGTGTGGGTTGGCTGGATGTTGAATGTTGGTGGAAAAGTGTTTTGTGATATTATGCTAACCTCACCTAACCAAACCAAAATAACTGCGTATTCAGTTGGCAGTACTTCACCATACACAAAACATGGTACCCATCCCTCACCAAAAACCATCTCATCCATTTATGTATCTTATGCTAGGGCGGATGAAATTAGTTTATATAATATCTCCAAACACATTTCTGACAACCTGCACCACCAGCTCGTTCCACACGATAAAAACGAGTTGGTGGGGAGAATAAATGCTGCAAAGAGGTGCCTGTAAAATAAAAACTGATTGGTGAGGAGAAAAAAATGCTGAAAGAGGTGCCCATAAAATAAATATTGATTGGTGAGAAAAAAATGCTGAAAAAGGTGCCTGTAAAATAAAAACTGATTGGGAATTCCTCAACGTAAGCAAATAAATCCTCAAATATCTGGTAAACTTAAGGCACACCATCAAAAGCCATTGTGGGTAACTTGTAAAACTATACTGGACTTTACTCATACTAATAATGTCTGCTGTCATCTAATAAAGCAAAAACAATTATTATTTTTTTTTTAACTTGGCCCAAATTCCCTCGATTTCACGTACCTCAGCCTAGCTCAGTACATCGCTTACGTAACTTCTTCGTGACTAGCATCATACTTTAGCATTAATTTATTGTTACAACTCCACAGTTACAATGGACTGAATGTGATTTTACGCCAGGTTAAAGTAAAATGAACACAGCAAGCTCACCATGTACTCTTGCATCGTTAGGTGGACGCAAACTTTCTTCAAGCACATCAATAAATTATGGGATGATTTTAAAATACCTGAAGCCTTGTGATGCATAAATATAGTCTTATACGACTTACTGTAATAAAATACACCAAGACTTACCAAAATCAGGCCAATTAGGAGACATAAATCAGCGTCACACTCATCCACAAAACGTCAACAAACATCAACGCTGTGTAGTATTGCCAAATCCAAAATATGCTAAAGTTGCTACACAATGACACACACACACACACACACACACAATTAACAGTGCCCATATCTACAATGTCTTTAAATTTGAGTGAAAATCTTTATATCTTTAAATTTCATGTTACTAGGGTCCCTCCCCCCTCGAGGGCGTGCTCGCTTTCCTATAATTTCTGAACACATTTTTATAACAGCTTTTCATGACAGGCTAACAAACGTTGGGTATGAATGGATATAAGACTGGGTGACATTAAGCAGCTACTTTATGCGCCCCTTATCCATCCTGTGGGAGGAAGCATAAATCATATACAGGCACTTCCTCCTTCCTGAATGGGAACCCCAAACTCTTAACGGAGATGGCAGTACCACCTCCAGGCTACTTGTCCATAATAAAGATCTCCTCTCTCTCTCTCTCTCTCTCTCAGCAGCACTGGAACCTTCAGTTCCACTTTTAACTCGTTGAAGCTGATAGTATATTATACTTTCTTCCTGCTATTGCCACACTATATAAGATGCATGGCTGTCTCCAACCAAATGTGCCCCATAAGGCTTTCCCTTTGAGCGGTGGTTGGGGTTTAATGCCATTCAGGGAACAGCAAGGCTGGTCACCCTCTCCTAAATGTCAGGACAAAGTATTATATGAGATAGATAAATGGATACATTGATAGATATAGATGGATGTACAGATGGATACTAAGACAGGCAGATTTATAGACAGACAGATGGATAGACAGATAGGCAGATAGACTGACAAACAGATAAATGGATAGACAGACTGATACAGTTTGATTATTTTATTTAGCTTAGGGGACAGCTGTTGTAGTGATGGGGTTTGTGAAGATGGTGTTTAATTCATCTGGTGCTGCTGAAGGACACTTTCATGTGGCAGCACTGATATAACCAGACAGCTTCACTGCCAGGTAATACAAACATCCTTTGGCTCCCTCTTGTCACCTTAAAGGATGATGATGAACTACAGGAGGAAGGCTACCTGTAGATTCACAGGGCAACAACAAAAACAACTGTGAAAATTCTAC
Source organism: Birgus latro (assembly GCA_018397915.1). Taxonomy (NCBI): domain Eukaryota; kingdom Metazoa; phylum Arthropoda; class Malacostraca; order Decapoda; family Coenobitidae; genus Birgus; species Birgus latro. The sequence goes on from JAGKTI010001177.1 coordinate 85,923, forward strand.
CATAAGGTGTATCAAAACATCAGAATGTAGTGAGAATGAATTTATAAATGTCGAGATTTTTTTTTTTTTTACAATACCTATGTAAATTCTGATGATTGCAAATGCCATGTCATATGGTAAATCTGTCAAGCTCTTAAAGCTGGAGAGTGTTGCCTTCAAGTGGTGGCACTGATATGGCTGGGCAATGGTGCTTCTTATTAAATTTACCACAGCTCCTTCCCTAGCTCCCAAATGGAGAAGAGTGAGCTGCAGGAGAAGGGTAACTTCAACCTGCAGCCCACCAGGTTCATGTTCAGATAAGCCTGGTTTCACAGCTATAACTTCTGCTTCCATCAATCTATTATCCAATCCTTTTTTGACCCTTCAGAAGCATAGTGACCCAGCATAAAGTTACTCAGTCGAAGCATGTAAGGTGAGGTAGACCAGGTGTTGTGATGCATGAGGGAAGGGAGGGTCTCTGTGCTGTGTACTGATGAAGTGGATTAGACCTGTTGCACTCATATAGTTTCTTGGATGCCTGGTGGTCTAGTGAATCAAAGTGTTCCAGTTAAGTTCAGCTCAGTTGCAGGTTGGGAAGTCATATTTGTCTTTGTATTGACTAACTTCCCCTGCAGCAGAAAAAAAAGACTGCCCCATAAGTTTTGCCTGGGTTTGTGATGTTTGTGCTTACTTGGTATTAAGCTGGATGTGTTCAGTAAGGGACTACTCCTGAAGAAGAGTTGGGGTTTTTTGATCATGTAATACCACTCAGGGTTAGCAACTGGTCACTTTACCCTTAAATGTCTTCACTGAGTAATGTAGTCAATGCCCCTGTGTTCATAATGGGGCAATAATGCACTGGGGTCTGTATTCTTGTCAGTTACAGAATCTTCCTAACACCTCTTCCTAAGCAATTTATTTTACTTTTCATACCTAGCTGTCCTCTTCTGTGTTACTTAAATCATTCTAATACTCTATCACCATACTCTGCAAAAATAATGTACAAAATGATAGCCAGCTGTATCCCAAAATAAACTGGTAAGGAAGAGACGTTAGGGAGCGTCCATAGCCGATGAGAATACGGGCCAGGATGGTGGATGGATGAGACCAGTTGATGGGAACAAGTCATCAATAGACCCCAGCCACCTCTCAAATGTAAACTCTCATCGACTACATCCTTGCAGTGAAAATAACATATCTACACATAATCGTTCACTTCAAGGTTGTATGTTCAAATCTCAAATTGAAAAGTGGAATGTATGCCCCATATATTTTGCCTTAATTTCTGATGCATGTGACAAAGATGAAACATGTCTGGCTTTCCTATATATTTGTTGAGGGCACCCTGTATAGTGGGATGCAGGCTAATCCTACCTAATAACCACAAGTGTTCCCTAAATGACCATCCAGAGTTAGGGGTTTGGATTCCACTTTGCAATGTACAGTAAGGTTTAAGCACAGGACCCTTAGATTTGTTCAAGCCACCTCCCGTTACATCACCTGAAGATTATTGACAGAGCAGCAGGAAGTACATGCAAAACCACTCTATAATTTGTCTTTTTTCCGTTTGTTATTTTTGTTGTGGCCCTACATTCATCTGGACATGAACTAGATGGACTGCAGACTGAAGTTACCCTCCTAAAGGACACCGTCTACTTTTACGGGGACAGATAAAGGGTTGACGGGCATTTATATAACCATGCAGCTCACTACCCTGCTATACTGGTGCCACCACCTGAAGGCATCCCTTTTTGAAACTGGTGACTTTGTAGCCTGACTTAAAAACTTTGCAAAGCTTCACAGTATAAACAGCAATTTTTTTTTCCTGCAAAGTGCTATAAAGACAAATACAATGACTATAAACAATACGGAGTTTAATTTACAGATGATATTCAAACACAGCAAGACTTAAATATGGTAACATACACATCTTCCTACAAAACTAATAGGTAATAAAATGTACTGCTCACATATACAGTAATATAGCAGAGAATTTAATTTATAAATTATTTTAAAACTGTTGTTATTCTGGCCTCACACTCATTTGGATGTGAACCTGGTGGACTGCAGGCTGAAATTTCCCCCCCCCCAGCAGTTCACCATTGTCTCAAGGGAGAAAGGGAGTTGGAGGATGTTTGTATTATTGGGGAGTCAGCCGTCCAATTATAATCATTCCACCGCATACAGGCACCTCTTTTCAAACTGTACTGACTCATAATTATCCACATTTAAAAATTATCAAAGATTTCAATAAATGCAATTGCATCTGCTCTTATAAAATATTATGTAAGGAAATGTTGATATATCCATCCATCCATCATCTAATCCAATGTTTCCCCATGAGAAACATAGGAGCCTGCAGCTAGGCAAGTTTTTCCTGACATTTACGATGAGTGAGTTATAATAATCATCCAGATATCTTGTCCCACCCTAGGTTGGGGTGAGGTTGAGTCCAGAGAGGAAAAAAAAAAAACTGATTAAACAAAACCCATTTTACAGATGACCAAAACTATACAAAACTGCAATAAGTATATCAAAATGTTACATAAGTAAAAGCATTGACCATAGATGATACAAAACTGAAATGAGTAATGGATTCCTAGCACCATGTATCGGAGACCATATAACACTACCAAAACAAAAGACACATACAGTACAGACCATGTCTGAATTCTGGAATGAAAAAAGATGAAAAGGAAATGTCAAGAATGGTAAAAACAATTAAAACAACAGAAACAATTAGGAATTTAATTTATGGAGGCAAAGACAGGAGAAATACAGTAAATACCATTTGAGAGGCAATGAACCACAAGCAACATACTGTACATTGTCAGAGAGCAATTTTATTTATTTATTCTTTTACACAGGCTTTCCTCACTGCGAGCCATGGATGTTTTCCAACAGAAAAATTCTTTCCAAACAACTTGTAAGGCAAGCTAGAGGAAACTGGTAAATTAGCACTGTGCATCCAGGTAGGTGCTCCACCTGGGTTCATTGGTGCCACCATGTGAAGACACTCCCTTGCAGCACCAGCTTGAATAGTTGTAGTACAGTAGAAGTAGTAGGAATAACAGCAGTAGTCATAGTAACAGTAGTAGCAGCCCTAGATCCATCAGAAATGTGAGCCCAGTGGACTGCAGAATGAAGTTGTCTTTCTAATGCACATCCTCCACCTTTTGGGGGGATAAAAAGGGGACCGAGGGGCATTTGTTTACACAGGCAGTTCCACCTGTCATATCAGTGTCACTGCACCGCAAGAAGGCATCCCTCACCAGCTCAAAGAGAGAAAGGGTTGATTAGTCCACTGAGCACTGGGACTTTTTCTAAATTTAGTCCCGCCATTTTACAATTTTATTCAGCTTGGGGTACACTTTATAAACTGGAGGAGTTAGATACGTTTTTGTTTTGTTTTTGAAGGCTCCAACATGCTTGCATGTGTCGGCCTTGGTCACCTAATGGCGGCTCTCCACACTGCTCGATCCCTGAGCCTCCCTATTCAGTCCCTTAATCCTTAAGTCACATTTAATGACCTCGTCCCATGTCTTTCTCATTCTACCCCTCCCAACCCCTCCCCCAATATTAACACTTCTCACCCTCTGCACCCAATTATCATCCCCCATCCTCTCCACATGTCCAAACCACCTCAGCCTACCTCTCCTCATCACAACACCAATACACTCCAGTCCCATCCTATCTCTCAACTCTTCTATTGTAAACCCAGGCCCCCCAGACCTTGCACGCAGGGACGCACTGCACATCCACCTAATCATTGTCATTTCTGTACGTTTAAACCTGCAAATATCCTCTTCCTTTACTGCCCAGGTCTCACTACCATACAGCACCACACTCCTAACACATGGTGCATACAAAGATCCCTTAGCACGTAAGGAGAGTCCTCTCAATGTCAGGAGAAACAACAGCTCCCTGAACTTCATCCAACCACTTCTCACTCTAGCAACCGAGCTAACTCCAGCCCCACCTCCGGCACATAACATGTCTCCCAGATAACAAAACTCCTCCACACACTCAAGAGACTCACCTGCAAGTTCAACCCTCTCACGCCTAACAATCTCCACCTGCTCTCCCCGACACACCGCACACATGAAATCAGCATTATCTCACAGTCTACCTCTAATACCACTACATCTCTTGTGCACCCATCTATCACAAACACTGCACAAGATAGAATTACTTCCCACACCCATGTGGCAAACTGCACATTGCCACTCTCCCTCTCCTCTGATTGTACCGCCACCAACCCTAGATATCATCACTTTTGTTTTATCTGCATTTACCCTTAAGCCCTTAATAAATCCCTTCAGTCTTCAGTGCAAGGCATTGCAGGGGAGGGATACTTTCCTCCAGAGGCACTGATACTGATGGGGTTTTCACTGTTCGGTTATGCAAGCATCCCTCACCTCCCTCCATCCCCTAAAAGAAGGATGGCAGACTGCAAAAGAAAGAAAACTTTACTCTGTGGTCCACTGGGTTCATATTACAGATGAACCTGGGACTGCAACTACTACAAATACTAGTATGAGAAGCCAATTCCAAGATGAAAATAATTGTCTGGTAGTCAAGGGAAGTCAAAAAGGAATGTACCTCAAATTCAGGCTTTAATGGGTAGTACTGTATATGAAGTGCGATGAGGCATGGGAATGGACAGCAGATTTAGATGGCTGGTTAAGTACTCTTGGTCTCCCTTTGCCTGGCTGGTTTTAAAAAAGAGAAGTGAGAGGAGAAAAGAAAGAGAGATAGGGCTCACAGCATTCCAAGTCACACACTGCTTAATTTAAATTAGTATAAGGATATAAATACGGTATCTATAATTTATGCTTCCCATTCTGTCTTTGGTCTCCCATCCCCCAGTTATAATGAGAACAGTGTATGGCTCACAGCATTCCAAGTCACACACTGCCTGATTCAAATTACTATATGGATATAAATACAGGTATCTATAATTTGTGCTTCCTGCTCTGTCTTTGGCCTCCCATCCCCCAGTTGTTTTGAGAACAGCGTATCCCTTGGCCTTGACGTGGAGGATGTGCCTGTCTATTATTATCAATCATATGAATAAGAGCATCAGTTATTCATATTTTCCCCTTTTCTCTACCTTTTTCCCTGGTCATGGACTCCCTTCCTCACTGTGCCCTAGGGTGGGAAAGGAGGTCTGGATGATGATAATGATGTGGTCTCCCTTCCCCCAATTATTTTGATAAAAATCATATCCCTTAGCCTTGATATGAATGAAGTGTCAGTCTATTATTATAAGCAGTTGTAGCCCCATGTTCATCTGAAATGTGAACCCAGTTGGCTGCAGGCTGAGTTGCTATCATCCCTTAGCCCACCATCCTCCTTTTGGGGGATACAAAATAGCTAAGGAACATTTGCACAACTAGGCAGTGGAGCCACCTGGTTATGTCAGTGTCGCCATGCTAAGGTGATCCTCTCCAGCACTCAATTATTATGAATCACATGGATTTAAAAGTCTGTTATGCCTATTTATGCTTCCCCTTCTCTCTGCCTTTTTCTCTGGTTTTGGTCTCCTTTCCCATGGTTTTGAGAGCAGCGTGTCCCTCAGCCTTGATGTGGGCGAAAAGCTTGTTCTTGGATGGGTAGACGCTGCCACACACCGTACACTGGATCACCTGTAAGGAGGAACGTGGGATACAAGTGAAGAACAAGAGAAGTGAAAACAATTTACAGGACTATGTGGGGTTGAGTGAAATATAAGTGAAGAGCAATATGAAGAAGTAGCATGTGGGGAGACAGACAGCCAAATGAGGAAGTTTGGGAGTGTTATGGTGTTGACAGGGATGGGCTGGAAAGGGATGGAAGTACTCTGTGATTGTCTGACCATTTGGAAAGAGCAAATGATTTAGGGCTGATCCAAGAACATTTTTAAGGCGACTGTATTAGTGTTGTGATGAGAAGAGATAGACTGAGATGGTTTAGGCATGTTGAGAGTATGGAGGATGACATATGGGTGCAGAAGGTGAGAGGTGCAAAGAGAAAGGGTACAGATGTGAGAGGCAGATATAAGAAGACCTGGGATGTGAGTGCGACCTCAGGCATAAAGGAATTTCCCATACTGCTCTCCAAAGAAAGAAGCATTACACATCCCCTTTCTCCCAGCTAACTATGTAACATTTGGAACTCCAATAAATTTTTACACTACTGAGCCAAAAATAAAAGCTATGAACATGGACATGAATCTTACATCTGTCAAAAAAGGATGGGCAGTCATATTTAAGTGGAAGAAATAAACATACTAGCCAGCAAAACGTGAAATCTAGATGAAGTAATGTACAATAATCTCAGTGTGAAAGCTGCCCAGGCAACACTCTTGAATCCGCCCATGATGAGAGCTTGACTAAGAGAGTGAATATCATTGAAGTGGGGGTAGATGGAGAGAGGAGGAAGGGGGAAACTGAGGAGGAAGTGGAAATGCATATGAATAAGAGTATGTGAGTTGGAGGGAGAAAAACCTGACGGAAGAGGGCAAGGTGACATGGAGGCAATTTGTCTGTGGCCAACCTTTGGAATTAAGGCAAATTCCAAAAAGGCAACTAACAGCTAATGAGTTATTGTGCTGTGACTCAAAAATATAAATAAAACCAACCTTGGTCTCATTTTCTGCTGTCTGGTTAGCCTCCTGCGCCTTCTTCCTTGCATCCTTGGCCTTCTTACCCTTCAGCTTTGGCTTAGGCTTAGAGGTGTCATCATCTCTGCTTCTACTATCTTCATCCTCCCCATCAACAGCCCCCCTATTGCCATCTGCCTCAGGGCTCGGTGCATCTGATTGTAACGTCGCTGAGCTATCACACACGCCATTTTCAACCACACTATCACCCTCTTTGACACTGTTATCAACCACAATTTCAACCTCCCTCTCACTATCATTTTCCGAGTCAAGGCTGCATATTCTAGAGCCTTTCTTTTCCCGACTGCCCAGTTTAGTGTCCAAGTCTTCAGCCGGGTTTTCAGTCACACTTTCACCCTCTCTCTCACTGTCATCCTCAGAGTCAAGTCTCAATATTCTCCCACTCTTCTTATTCCGGCTGGTTTTCTTGCCCCGTTTTCCTTCCATTGACTCATCGGCCAGGCTGGAGGCTTCTTGCGAGGTTTCCAGCGAGGTGTTCTTCTTGTTTTTCTTCTTCTTCTTTTTAGAGGACTTTTCAACAGGCGGTAAACCATTATCTGTAAAGGAAGGGGCAACTGTTACTTGTTAATATGGGGTTGGTCCCGGATTCCTGTACCTTCATGATCAGCGTGTTTGGGGAAGCATTGTGCAGTCAGAGAGCCTGGTGTGGATGATATGATATGGAGAGCTTTTGGACTGTTGTGTTTAGTTTCATGTCACCTACATTTTTTAAACACACTGCAAGATGAGACAGCCCGCCTCTTCACAGCCACTCCTAAGGTTAAATTCAGGTTTGCTAATATACATGTAATAATTTGTGATGGAGCATTGTGGTGTTGGTGTGAAGGCATTAGAAGAAAAAATTAGATGGTCTGGCCATGTGATGTGAACTGAGCATGACAGACTGACCAGGAGAATGCAGCTATGTGAGGGAGGGAGGGAGGTAGGGAGAGGGAACTGAGGATGAGATGGAGGAATAAGGTGGAGAGGAATATGAGAGGTGGGGAGGGGAGGGGGGTGAGTTGGAGAAAGGGCACACTGATGGCAGAAGACATGGTGGCAATCTGTCTGTGGCCAACCCTTCTGGAAAAAATGTGTTATGAAAATCTCCAAAGCCACTCGGAAAACAATGCAACATCTGCAACAACACTGGGCTTTCCATCAACACCCTAATTAAAAATATCACTTCTACATCAGGAGGGAAGCGGAGAAGTTATGATTCCACCACAAGTACTTACAACTACAATTACCTATAATTTTGACTACAGATATTTTCCTGTAATAATTAAAAGAATCATTTATAATTTTTCCTGGCTCTCTGAACCCTACCTTACCCTAACCCAGGGTGAAAAAAGGATATGGATAATTACAACAATGATGATGATGATGATGATTTTATTAAGAGATGATGATGATGAATTCAAATTCAGTATATGTAAGAAAACAGAACAATAAGAATATTCTCTATTAATAGGTATGGATGATGATGATGAAGAATATGAGTAGATTTAAATTTGGTCGACATATGAAAACAGAACCAAACAAAGGCTCTCTATTAATGATGAGGTTAATGAAGGTTGTATCTAACCCCTCCAGTTCAAAAACTCTACCCTAAGCTGAGCAAAATAGTCAAGGGATGTAGGGGGTGGGGAGGAGAGAAGAAGAAGCAAAAGAAGAAAAAAAGGCATCCCTGATCTGAAGGCGACAAGGGGTAACAATGACTCAACGGCCTACCAGGTGTGTGGTCGTTCAGAGAGTCATCCAGCAGGCGGCGGTCTTCAGCTGTCATCATGGCCTTCAGCGCCTCAATGTTCTCCTTGTGCTTC
>JAGKTI010001178.1:0-12757 GCA_018397915.1 Birgus latro
ATGAAAAAAAAAGGAATTGAAATTTGTAACTGGACACTAACTTTGCTGTAGGTAATTGTAATCACAATTTGGAAAAATTAAAATTGAGTAACTGTGATTGTAATTTGCATTTTTCTTCCTTGTAACTGTAACTGTAACTGTAATTAAGAGGGCAAGTATAAAGTTATCATTGTAACTGTACTAAACCCAAACCAATGCAATTCCTCCAAACCTGCCTCAGACCGTATCAATAGGATGATTTTTAGCCACACTAGTTTCATGCTGTGCTGTAGTTTCATGGTCTGCGGACGACTGAAAGGTGCTCACTTTATTAATGTTCTATTGTTAAAATCTCATTTAAAATTAAGTAGTGCTTCCTTAGAGCTCGCGATTCAGGGGAGATCTGCAAGATGACACATCATTTATATTTAGTATAAAGAAAATAAAAAATAAATAAAAAAGAAGGAAGAAGAAGGAAGAATAGGATAAAGATCAGCGATGTTGGGAGTACTGCCTCCTGAGCCACTGAAGTGTGTGGTAACCATTACGCACTACATATGGCCACATACATATACAGTATACCACAGAGAGGTTGCAACACCCAGCTGTAAAAGGCTCCCTCTGCCTCCCCCACCCCAAGCTTGGCGGACTGTCACTGCCCAAAGCGATGACCCCCCCAAATACACTGACCTATTTCCAATACTGATTTTCTCGGTGTTTTCCAGACAATTTGACTCACGAAACAGTGAAAGGGTTAATGGTTTTCCAGACGATTTAACTCAGGAAGCAGTGAAGGGATTAATGGATTTCCAGACGATTTAACTCAGGAAGCGGTGAAGGGCTTAAGGGAATTACATCCAGCCTCTCACGTTCAATAACCCTCTACGGGCAAATAAAATCGCCAGGGAGCAGAATACAGCGAAAAAAAAAAAGTCACCGGAATGAGGGGGCAAAAATAAATAACAAAAACTCTACGTACAGTACCATCCTTCACCTCTCACTGTAATCCTATTTGTAATCCTATTTATCGTGCGCTAGTAATTACATTCAGGTCACCACTGCTTTGTATTCAGAACTTTGCAATCCTTTTTTATACTGTTCTTGTTGCCTCTGCATGCCTTCAGCGCACATTACACTGCTCCACACTGTCTTTCTCTTGGTATATTTTTCTTGTCTTAGTAATTACACAATGTTGATTTTTTTCTTTTTCTGTGTTTCCGTGTCATACTTTTTGTGTCATTCTTTCTAGAGCCGGAAAAAGTAAGACTAAATTCTCTCTCTCTCTCTCTCTCTCTCTCTCTCTCTCTCTCTCTCTCATACTATAGATAATAGTAACGAAGAGGTGCTTGGAAGTGGCATAAATAACATACAAGAAAATAATAACGTGTCATGTGTAGAATAAACCGGTAATGAATAGATGTTAAGGACATGCATAAATCCCATACTTCATTAACGTGCCACGAGAAAATAAACTAGTAACGAAGAAGTGCTTAGTTCCATAAATACCATATAATATTAACCTCCGATATACATAATAAATCAATAACGAAAAGGTGCTACGGACTTGCACAAATAACACACAAGACAACTAACGTGTCAAATGCGGAAATATGCTAGTAACGAAGAAGTGCTTGAGAGGCGCATAAATAACATACGATAACAGCGCATCATACGAGGAAATAAACATTAGGAAGAAATGGAGGTCAAAGATGAGGAAGTAATCTGTGAACCTATTCTTATCTCCGTAATCTACCTTGGCACTTCAGTAAATACTCTTGAGGCTTCTTGTCCATTAAGGAAGCTCCCTATCACCTTTTCCTAAGCGATTTATTTTACCTTACTGCTCTGTGTTGCTTAAATCCTTCAAACATCGCCATACTCTGCATAAATAACGTGCAAAAGTAGTTAACCAGCATATCCGAGAATAAATCGCTAGGGAGGAGATGCTAGGGAGCCTCCTCACTCTACGACAAGGGCCTTGATCTAACCAGTGACGTCATAGACACCATCTGTTTTCACTCCGGTCCTGAGTTTCGTCCTTTTGAGGCTTATTTGACACAGCCCAGTGACGGAAGAAGAAAGACACTACTACGGGCCGTACACCGTTTTCTCATCACTTCTTCGTGACTAGCAGCATAATCTGGTATCCATGCTTACAACGCAGCATTTACGATGGAGAGATGGCAATTTTTGGCCAAGGTAAACTGAGTATGGCCCACATGACGGTTTGCAGGTGCGATAGGAGGCTTCATGACACCTATTCCCTTTATGGTTTCAAAATCATGAAGGTTTTCTCTCCTGTTTATATATGTCTATTTTTCTTTTTAGCTGGCTTAAGACACTAAAATGTCTTGAAGAAAAACAGACCAGGTGATATGTACACCGGATTCGGAACGGGGCACTATCTTGATTAATAAAAGTGGCTACCGCTCGTCTCCAGGATGACTGATATACTGCAGGTACATCTTAAGTCACTAAGCTAATTTACTCTGACATTTCCAGCTTGCAGCTAAAGTAGAAGATAAAACAGTACGCTTCATATATAACCTTGCAGGGTATCACGAAATGTCATAAGTTCAGTGGAAGGCAAGTTCCTTAAGTAGGTTCCTCTCCCGCTGTTATTTTTGCACCTCCTAATATTCACAAGGATTCAGTGACTCTTTGGCCTATCATGCAAGCTTATAACACTGCAGCTTATAAACTAGCAAAATCTTCAGTACCCTTTTAAGTCCTTTCACTGCGAACTTGTATACTTTAAGAGCTCCTTTGAACTGTCTCAGCCTCTGTTGGACTACAAATTAACCCAGAGTCTTCTTTTATGGTTAGTTATGTTGCCTGTTATACACAAACATACCTCTGCATGACACCAGTGATAATATGTGTTAAACTGGGCTTTCTCTGGCCTTGATAAATTTAAAGACATGACTAACAGTGTATTCAGACATCTCACTGTTGCTTGAGTCAAAGATGGCCTGATATTTACCACTGAACTATTAACAAATACACGGTGTAACTATGAGCTTTCACTTCAGCCCGACGTAGCAAATATATTTCTCTGCTTTCATAAACAAGATCGGATTAAAAAAAATCTCCTAGTCCTTTTAAGCGTATTTTACGTTTACGATAGTAGTAGCAGTAGTAGTAGTGGTAGTAGTAGTAGTAGTAGTAGTAGTAGTAGTAGTAGTAGTAGTAGTAGGAGTAGTAGCAGTAGTTTCTTCAGCTGATCTGCAGTTTCTCATCCTCTTTACGGGGGACGAGGAAGTAAATGAGGGACGTTTGTATACCCTGGCACTTGAGGGCTATATCGGTGCCACCACACGAAGGCAGCCCTCTCCACCACAACTACGAGGCTATTTCATACTATCCTAGGCTATTGTCCTAAAACACTATGATAAACGCAGTACGCTGATAGTATAGTACCGTCACAGTGTAATATTCTTGTAAAGACTAGTATTTCCCCACATTAGGAGAACTGTAGCAGACGCAGTAGTAAGTGGTGATTTTTCCTACTTGTGTGTGTGTGTGTGTGTATGTGTGTGTGTGTGTGTGTGTGTGTGCGTGTGTGTGTGTGTGTGTAATGACTGTTCTCACTGAAGTGCTTAATGCAAACAGAGAAGTAACTGTTGGTCTTAACCCCTCGAAACCGGTACCGTATTTTTTTTTTTTACTTCATCCTTACCACTATTGTATTATTATTATTATTATTATTATTATTACTTTATTATTATTATTATTATTATTATTATTATTATTATTACTGCATTATTATTATTATTATTATTATTATTATTATTATTATTATTATTTAAGGATAACCCCTCATAATGAAGTGTTAATGGATGCTACACTGTCTAATATCTTGTTTGAAAAGTCTATTAACTTAATATAATCATCAAGGAGTAACAAGTATAAAAATAAAAATAAAAATGAAAATAAGTCACTGAAATAATGGGGTTACGTCACAATACAAATTCTGTAGCCTAAAGCTGGGTTGTTTTCATCTGACGGAAATGGTCCACTCTTGTCACTTAAGAATGATCCCTAACGCCTTTTCCTTAGCGATTTATTTTGCTCATTACACCCTACTGGCCTATTCTGTGTCATATATAACCTTCCAATGTCGCCACACGCTACATAAAAAACGTTCAAAAAAGATATTAACCGGCCATATCCAAAAATAAATCGCTACGGAAGAGGTGTTAGGGAGGCTCCACACCCGACGAGGCTTCGGCCCAAGCCGTGGTTGCATGAAATACGATGAGCCTTGGTTATGAGGTAGAAATGAGTCTCCTTGGTTACCAGTCAAAACAACCCTTCACTCGGACTACACCTGACCATCACCTGAGCCGAAAGCGGAGAAGGATTTCTGTCAAACACATCTATTCTCTGTTCACTATAAAACTGCTCTCTCTCTCTCTCTCTCTCTCTCTCTCTCTCTCTCTCTCTCTCTCTCCCTCCCTCTCATGCTGCGCTATAACGACAGAATAACGTTAGAATATGGCGCGAGTCACGAAGAAGTGCTATGGCATGGATGTAGGGCCTCAGTACTGTCTGCCACACTTGAATATACTGCTAGTCACGAAGAAGTGCTACAGTAAGGACGTGGAGTCGCAGTAATGTATTTTTCTGCCACAACAGGAAATAGGCTGCAAAAGGAAGGCAGCCTCGGCCAATTCCAGGCCAATGAACTAGTGAGTCATGGTGTTATTTTCTTTAAAGACTGACCACAATGATGCTCCCTAACACCTCTTCCTTGCCGATTTATTTTTGGGTTGATATATCCACACTTTAGCTCCCTAACACCTCTTCCTTGGCGATTTATATCTGGGTTAATATCGTCCACACTGAAGCTCCCTAACACCTCTTCCTTAGCGATTTTTTTTTTTTAAATCTCCACGCTGAAGCTCCCTAACACCTCTTCCTTACCGATTTATTTTTGGGTTGATACGTCCACACTTAAGCTCCCTAACACCTCTTCCTTGGCGATTTATTTTTGTGTTAATACCTTCACACTGAAGCTCCCTAACACCTCTTTCTGAGCGATTTATTTTTATATCTCCACACTGAAGCTCCCTAACACCCCTTCCTTAGCTATTTATATATTTTTGGGTGGTTAATATCCGTACTTAAGCTCCCTAACACCTCTTCCTTGGCGATTTATTTTGGGGTTAATATCTCCACACTGAAGCTTCCTAACACATCTTCATTAGCGATTTATTTTGGGGTGGCTAAATATCCTTTTGTACGTTATTTATGCAGTGTACGGCGATACTAAATGGATTTATCTAACACAGAAGAGGACAGTAAGACGTAATACACAAAATAAATCGCTTAAGAAAAGGTGTCAGGGACCTTCTGCAACCTCAGAGAATACGGGGTCGTCTTAAAAGTGGCATCTGAGGAATTCGTTACACATTATCCCTAGTGATTTAGTCTGTACACTGCGCCTCGGTATACTCTTACACTGCGCCCTGGTACATTCTTCCCTGTTATGACGCAATGTATGTCGATATTATAACGATAGAAATACCTTGCACGTGGTTAAGCTGTACTATGCACGTGATTGTTAAGCTGTACTATGCACGTGATTGTTAAGCTGTAATATGCACGAGATTGTTAAGCTGTAATATGCACGTGATTGTTAAGCTGTTATATGCACGTGATTAAGCTGTAATATGCATGTGATTAAGCTTTACTATGCACGTGATTAAGCTGTGATATGCACGTGATTGTGAAGCTGTAATATGCAAACTAAATCGCTTATGGGGTGATGCTACGAAGCCTTTGATGCCACCTGGAATACCTATCGTACAAGCAAAAACATACGAAGAAGGAAGCATCCTGAGAAACACTTTATGCTTAAGAAAAAGAGTTTGTANACGTCGTGGGTATGTGGCAAGGAAAGTGACGTCGTGGGTATGTGGCAAAGATAGTGACGTCACGGGTATGTGGCATGGGAAATGACGTCGCGGGTAAACAATGACGTCATCGGGAGAAGTTACGTCACTAATATGGCGCTTGTGTTGAAAGGAAAAAAAAAATGTTCGGACACGCTATCATAATTTTCGATTTTTGTTTTGTATTTTATTTTGTAACTTTCTGCAGGTACTGTAATGCTTTTGAAGGGTACTGTGTAGATATTCTGAACTTTGTAGTAGTGAATACAGTGAGTTTATTTAGTGTGTTACAAGTTAATTTTACACTCACATCGCTTAGAGAAGTTTGTGAATCGTACATATTAAGTTCACGCAGCGTTCTCATGATGCAAAACTATCCACTCATCTATTGTAGTGAGATTAAAAAATGCATTCATCATTATACAGAACCATGTTTAAAAATTACTTCACTTGCCATACAATTCCCATATTTTAACTAAGCAGAGATTTTACGTTATTCTGCATCATATCTCCCGTACCTCAGTGATGTATTAAGAAAGCTACAGCCCGGCATATTTCTCAGCACTTGTTCGTGACTAGCATCAAATTCTAGTATTAATCCCTTCTAACAGCCCAGAATTCAAGATGATGACAGTTTTACGCCTAGTTAAAGCGAACAATGTTGCACCGTCATCATTATAACCCAAACTTTATCTTCTTTCTCACTAAAATCCGATTATTTTTACCTGACAAAGATTCAGAACCCTTTTCAGCTCAGTTGAAGGCCAAATGTAGTCAGATCGGAGGCTGAATTTGACTACACCATTTTCACTCTAACCCTGCCTAAAACTGCCATCTCTCCATCTTGAATACTGATTTATAACAAGAGATTTGGGGTAGAATTTGCTGCTAGTCACGAAGAAGTTTCATGAAAAGGATACAGACCCGTGGTAAGGTCTCATTCTGCCACTGAGCTTAGAGAATAAGCTGCAAAAAGGGCGAAAATCTATGCCAAGCTAGTGTAAAGGAGCCATTGGTAATAGCGACTCATCCCTATCTCGTTACTATGCCCCACCGAATTTTCCGCAACCACGAATTAGTAGTCAAATCAGGTGAAGGCAGACCAACTACAATCCATGGGATGGGAAGACCAAAAACGGCTGATTCCTTTTCGTAATTACCTCCGCAACGAAGTTGGAGATTATAATCACCTATGTTTGTCTGTCCACACGATATCTCCAGAAGTTCTCAATGAATTTCATTTAAATCTTGGAGAAGGGTGGGCCATTGGCCAAGAAAGAATTTATTAAATTTGGGGGCGGATCCGGATGCGGATCCTATGTATCCCGCACAGTATCTCCAAAAGTTCTCAATGAATGTCATGGGACAAGTAACAATTATTAAATTTCGGGCTGGATCCGGATCCTATGTATTCCACACAATATCTCCACGGATCCAGATCTATAGATGCTTTTTAATGGCGATGGCATTGGCGGAGGTATGCGCTCTCTGACTGCTTTCTAAGTTTAGATATTTTTGTAGGAAGAACCAAAAACATGGCGAAATTCTGCATTTGCCTTTCCTCGTCCTTCCCACCGAAAACACTTACAATATAACCTACAATAATCGTCCTCTCATAACGAAGATTTGTGTATTTGTGGGAGGACCAAGAGACAGAAACACTCCGGCGTCCCCTTCCACTGTACTATGGTCATCACTGATTTCTTTATCCCCTTGGCTCGAGGGAAGTCTAAGCCGCGGCAGAAAGTCAGACGTGCGGACACAGCCTAGGAATCTGATAATCATTCACGAACTGAAGAACTGACACCATATTTTAACTGGAAATGTTGTCATGAGTTGCAACTGAATAAGGAATCCATTCATACTACCAAATGCATTCTTTGAACCCACGTGCACTTCACGTACATAAGGTCCCAGTAAAAGCTATGTATTTCCCAGTGCACAACACTCTAAAAGAACCAAACGTTTTCTACTCTGATCTCTCTCTTTTTTTTTCTTTCACGGTTTTATTTTTTCCTCTACAATTAGGCTAATCTTGTCTACTTGTCTTTCACACTGTGTCATTATTCAATTACCAATAACGAGAGCAATATTTAATCCCCACCGCAATCGACAATGAGTAGTGTACAGTACTGCTCACACCAGATATTACTACCAAGAATATTAAATGTACCGTAATAAATGTAACAATAATACCAACACACTCTGGTACAACTGATGTGTTTTGCACTCTCCTAGAATTATCTTCATGCACATGATACTAAAATCGTAACATACTGTGGGAAAAGATTAAATACTGCTTCATTAACTGAGATCTGCTGTTTCGTCCGTGAGACTGAGTTGTGGTTCAGGGGAGGGAGCCTTTCATAATGAAGTGGCTTGTGTCCGCTCGCCAGGCACGTTTCCTATCCTGGCCTCGACCCACCCTGAGCTAGGAGGGTCAAGAAACCAGTGATCGTGACTGTACTCCCTGCAAAAACAAATCTTGGGGCAACACATCCATTCGCTCGTGTTTCATGCTTTCGGAATTCTCGGCTACACCTCACAGACCAAGCGATCCACATAACATAGCGTTTAATGAATCATTCCGTCCGCCATCAGTTCTTTCTTGCACATTAACTTAGCTCACATTTCCGTCCTCTTGTGCACGCAGGTAACTGGCTGAAATTCATATGCAACGACTCAGACTACATTCTTTCCGCAACGCTGCTTCGTGACTAGTGCTACGTTTTTGTACTAATTTCTTGCTACAGCTTATCATCCAATATACATAGAGACGGTAATTTTACACCTAATCAAGTGTGGCAAGAGTACTGTATACCGCACCAAGCCAATGCTGTAAACAGCTATATTAATCTAGCGCTGTGACGTTACAAATTAATCCAACGCCATCTTGACTACAGCAAATAAAAACGTATGTTTACCCTAGCATATTACAAAAGTATAATTTAGCGCAAGACATGATTACAAACGTTCACTGAGCACGCAGCGTTATAAAAATTAAAAAAAAAAAATAACAATTAACCCACATTCGTTGCTGAACTTAGCAATTTAAAATACAGTAAATAAACAAAGCGCAGAGATGTTTATTATTATTATTATTATTATTATTATTATTATTATTATTACTTTCCAACGATTTTACTCAACCTGGACTTTGAACTCTCCAGCTTCAGAAAATCGCCTAGTAATGCCAACGTGAAACTATATCGAGACGTCAACAGAAAGAAACGGTTAATATTGTCAACTTTATTTCCTACTGCTTAAGACCTCCTATCTTTTAAATGCTCTGTGTCAGGTGTCTCAAAATGGACGGATTTTTATTTTTTTCTTGGAACGATTTTGCGGGTTTAGCGTTTGGTTCCTTCTTCCTCGCATTTAACAAAAAAAAAAAAAAACATTGCAACACTTACAGCCTTCACTTTTTCACCGGTTTCTTTTAAACAACTATTTATTTATTTCTGTCCTATGTTGGTTGACTTGATGTTTTGGGGTAGAGTTCTCGTAAGGTTAGGAAACTTACCGGTACTAACACCTTTTCCTTACCGGTTTATTTCTGATTCTGCTCCGTTACTATATTCTTGTGTGTTATTCTTGCAATCAATGTCGATATCAAGAAGATATAAGCAACAAAAGAAATATTAGTGGATAGCTAAGAAAATAAGGAAGCGGTTTTAGGGAGCCTCCTTACAATGCCGGCTATATACCGTTCAGATCGTGCTAAATCAACAACAATAACGCTTATCCCTCACCAAAACATCTTTCGTCTCCGTAAGATTTGTTTCATTTCTAACTACACTTTTCCGAACATCAAAATGAGTAAAAAGAAAGAGAGAGAGAGAGAGAGAGAGAGAGAGAGAGAGAGAGAGAGAGAGTAAACACTGACCACCTTCCTGGAATATTACCTTAGTCCATCCTTATCCACAAAACTGATCCACCTCTTCACTACGAGGAAAATGGAATTTTTAGTGCTATCTCCTGGCGATTCCATTCACCTTAGGATACTGGTAGTTTCTGAAGTGGTTACGATACAGTTTCCAATCACCCTTTCAGTAGCGCAGTGGGCTGAATAAAATCTCACGTAGCAATGATCAGCCCTCTTGGCGCTTTCAACTGTGTACAAAATTAATATCCTAACAAGATGCTGTGTTAATATGGTAATAATGAAAAAAAAATAGTAATAATGACAAAAATGACAGTGTGACTATTACGGCTGTTGAATAAAATACATAATCATGGCTGTATTTCATATGACTAAAATTAAATGAATTAGTGTGATTCTAACGGCTACCGCGATAACTGCATGTAAGCGACTTTCGTAAAAACTAAACGGGACATTGGAAGCCAGGTCTGTATGTGAATGTTTGGGCTGACGATGAATAAAATACAAATTCATGTAGCTACTGTACTTGAGTAAGAACTAAATGAAATGAGTTACGCGTGCACTAATGAAGTTTTGATAGATTAGGACGGAAAAACTTACCTAATTAACCGTTACAGCCGTGACAGTGGAGTTCCTTCTGCTCACTAATTCGTAATACTGCAACAGGATGAAAATGGATCACGCAAAGTCACCAGGAATGCAATATGAAAGTCCGCCGCGTTGTTTAGTAGGGACGGAAGAAACGCACTACATCCACCCTCGGGCGGTCGGAACGCTACTGAGTGAGTCAGCTTGGCGGATTCAGGGTTGCAATGGCTAAATCCCAAGTCACGATAATAGCTAAAGTTGCTCTTAAAACGCTAAGATGTCACTATCATCAAAAATCCAATAATATCACTAAATAAAAGCTCAAATCTCTATAGTGTTACTAAAGAAATTTAAATCTCTAGACTACCGAAAACTTTTTGAGCTAGACAGTAGTGCTGCTAGATTTCTCTAGAGCCAGCAAAGACGCTAAATTGGTAACCATGGTGGCAGACGGGCCCTCCTTACCTGCAGCCTCCATTTCCTCCGGTGTGACGTCATACCGTGGGGGATGTGGACGTGGAATACTTCGAAAATGATTCATGGGAAGAATTCAGTTATTTAGGTATGGCTGATTTAAAGGAGGGAGAACCGCATTTACGTGCAAAAAATGAACAGTAAACAGGGATATAAAGAAATGGGGGATGAGAGAGAATGGGCAGGGGGGGTAGAAGGGGGTTGTCACGCCATAAATTACCCATTGGTCTTGATTTATTAGTAATGCTCTCATTGTTGCCACCACTGCTGATCAATTATGTTCTTGTCAGCCACACTATGAGAATAATTCCCGTGTTGCTCCATTGAAGAGCATCGAGCCCAGCACGCATTGTATGCAAGGCCCCTGAAAGACTTGGTGGCACTGATATAACTGGATGGTTCAATTGGCTGGGTATTAATTCCCTCAGTTGCCTCTCTATCCTCTGAAAGGAAGATGGTAAATATCATGAGGGAAAATTCAGCGTGCAGTCCATTGGTTTCACATTTCAGATGAACCTGGGACTACACAAACGATGACGATGACGACGACAACGACGACGACCCCACCATTAAAGAACCTCGTACCCAAAGCCCCGAGGATTGTTGTACATGAGTTCATTGTATCCTTATTGACAACATAAGCACGTCAATTTGTTACAGCGGTTAAAGTTCTTGTTCCTCTGACGTTGGAATACAATAATCGATGGTCACAGTCTTTCAGGTGAAGGGAATGAGTTATGGAAGCATTCTTAGAGACAGCGGGTTGACGTAACGTGAAATATTTTCCTACAAGGATGATGTGTCACATGAGAACCATGCTGACAAAATTAACCAAGTCTATCTAAAAGTTTCCTAAAACTCGAATGCTACCGTTTTGTTGCTGTTGGTGTTGCTCCATGAATGCAAACACAGTGGACTGCAGGCTGGTTTCCCCCCTCTCCAGTTCACACCATCGTTGCTTCGGAGGATAGGGAGTTTGAGGACTTGTATAACCAGCTGCCCCGCTGTATCGTTGCCACCACGCAAAGGTGTCCCTCTCCTTCACCAGTCATTTTAACAATGCACAATAAACTGAAATTTTGATCGCAAATGAGTCGATATCACAAGCAACACAAGCCTATTTCTACTTTATGGTTATGGAATATCAATGACTCTACAGTACGTGCGTGACTACTGTAAAAAAAAAAAAAAAAAAAAACGGTGGGGGGTAGGGCCGTAAAGAAATGGGCAAGAATTTGGGGAGAAAAATGGGGGGAGGGAGGGAGGGGGGAGAGGGAAGGAAGGGAGGGAAGAGTAGAGAAAGGAAGGGAGGGAAGAGTAGAGGAAGGAAGGGAGGAAGGAGTAGAAGAAAGGAAAAGGGAGCAGAAGGGAGAGAGGGAGAAAGGAGGTAATGAAGGGGAAAGAGGAGAGAGAGGGAAAAGGGAAGGGAGCGACAAAGAAGAGAGAGAAAGGGGATGGAGAATAGAGGGAGGGAGGGAGAATGATGGATAGAAGGCCTGAAGCAAGGAAACACATAAATGGAGAAATTAAGACACGAGAAAAGGGACAGAACTGGAAAAAAATACGGAAAGAATGGGGAAGGAAGGGAAGAAAAAGATTAGAAGGATAGAAAGGAGGAAAAGAGGAGATGGGAGAACAACTGAAGGAAGGGAGAGGGAAGGGAGAGAGAAGGGAGAGGAAGGAAGGAGGAAGAGAGGGAAGAAAAGGGGAAAGGGGAGGAGGGAGAGAAGGAAGTGAAGGGAGGTGGATGTAGGGGGAGGGGAGGGAGGAGGAAGGTAGAGAAGGAAAAGGAGGAAAGGGGAGGGAGGGAAAATGATAGAAGGGAGGAGAGGGGTAGGAGGGAGAGGGAGAGGGAGAGAGAGCGAAGAGGGAAGAAAACTATACTGTATATAATTGGACTAAAAAAAAAAAATAAGGGATTGTTATACAGACCACA
>JAGKTI010001178.1:23931-42251 GCA_018397915.1 Birgus latro
AATTTTGTTAAACTCTGGAGAAACCATCTGCAGTGAGGGGGTTGGAAACATCCCTCAAAATCCTTCATAACCTGACAGGTCTCCTGAAGCTGAATAAAATCATCTCAATTTAGTAAGAAAAAAGATCAAAACTACACCAGCAGAGTGCAATAGTTAAGGATGATCTTTAATGATCAATGGGCAAATGGAGACTATACTGTGCCAAATCCCTGCATTTGGAAAATATATATATATATCTCCCAGCTTGAGTAAAATCATGTGGTAAACAAATAAAGAAATAAAAATAAAAAATCATGCTGAAAGGCTTAAAACTGACAGTGTGAGAGTGTATGCAATACCCAAGATCTGACAGTCATTTATGAAACACTTCTGAGCTTTAGATGTCGTTAGCCCCAGTGCATTCACCAATGACGTAAACATGCCAATTATGCCTCACTCTCATCAAGATAAAATTGTATGCATTAGATGTGGTTACTCCGCATGCCACACAGGGTACATTCAGCTTTCACATACAGAAGCAAAAATGCATTACTGTCATCAAGAAACAGCTGTGAGCACAATGTAGTTAGCATCTATGCTACATCACTGAATGCATTCAACACAAATAAAGCACATTATAATCTCATCATATATAACTGTCAGACAAAGGGGGTTTAACTACACCTGCGCAATCTCTTTTTTCAATCCTTTCAGCACAATGACAGCAAAAATATTATGTTCTCGCTACCTCCAGAAGATTCAAGGTCATATTCCATGAAGTTTGGAAAATTTCACAACATTTCTTCAATGGCAATTTCTTCTTCACATTATAACTCAATATCAGCTGGTATGTAATTAATGCAAACTACCCTGTACATCAAAAATAAAATAGTATGATAAAATGTTTTGGAGAGACCTTTCCAGCTTTAGTAGTTGCTGTAATGTAAGTATAAATGGCTGAGGAATGGCTGGGAGAAAGGAGGTGAGAAGGGAGGAAGAGATCATTAGGACAGAAGTAGTGGAAGCAATGAGGAAAGTCAAAATCAGGAAAGCCCCAGGAATTGACAGTGTGTGTGTGTGTGGTGAAACAATTAAGCATGGGGGAGAGGTAGTAGTAGAATGGATAGGGAAGATGTGCAGATTGGCCTGGAAAGAAAGAAGAGTCCCAGAGAACTGGAAGTCAGGTATAATTACAGTACAGTAAAACCTCGATATAACGGACTTCAATAGACCGGAATTCGCTTTTATCGGACTCGAGGAGCTACCGGACTAAATTCCTATATATCGGAAAAAGTCCGATAAAGCCAGAAGCAGTCCGGACTGCCTGACCACTTCAGCTATGTTCACCACAATAAGATAAATAAAAGACATGTTTATCAGTGTACAGTACAGTATTATTATACCATTTGATTAATGTAGTGAAGGTATAACATAGTACAGTACTGCAATGGTTGTGAAAACAGTTTAAAAACCAGTGGTGGAATCCGGACTAATGTCTGATATATCAGAAAAAGTCCGGATTAGCAGGGGAAAGTCCGGATGTCGCTTTTATCGGAATTTCGCATTTTTCAGAATGGTGAAAGCCCCAATTAGTCCGTTATAGTGAGGTCTTACTGTATTCCCACTGCACAAAGGAAAAGGGGGAAAAAGAAGTGTGTGGTAACCACAGGGGAATTTGTCTACTTGGTGTTATAGGAAAAGTATAAGGTAGGATACTTATTGACAGTGTTGGGGAAATAACAGAAGAATTAGCTGGAGAAGAACAGGGCAATGAAATGGCGGGGGACAGGGCAACATGGAGGTGATTTGTTTGTGGCCATCCCTTATGGGATTAAGGCATCTGGCAATAGATAGATAGAAAGAGAAGAACAGGAAGGCTTTAGGAAGGGAGCAGGTTGTGTACATCATATATTCATCCTTAGACCTTTAGTGGAAATGTTCCAAGAGGAGGGAAAGAAGCTGTATGCAGCCTTCATGGATTTAAAGAAAGCATATGGTAGGTAGGGGCACCCTTCAACCACCCACTTAGTGCCGCGGTACTCTGTTTTTAGGGTAGCTCTACATTGGGTGGCAAGCCAAATGACTTCCTGTAAACCAGGAAATCATTTACAAATCTGGGTGGTAGCCTTATAACTAACCAAAACATGTTCCCTACGTGACAGCAAGTGGATTGGCACAGGGTAATTTCCCCTTCCCGGAAAACAACTAACTAATAATACCAACAAGAAGCCTTGGACCAGGACTGATCAACAGGCGACAACTAAGGATTGAACAAAGGACACAGTATGGATCATGACATGGAATGTAAGGGGTGCGAATGATGAGGTGAAAGACAAAGGGATTGTCCAGGTGCTTGAGGGTGCAAATATAGATGTATGTGGATTAACTGAAACTGAATGGTGAGGTGAGAGTGGGAAAGAATGGATATATGAATGGGGTATACAGTATGTGCGGGAGTGAGTGAGAATAAGAGGGCAAAAGAAGGAGTGTGTACTGTTGTGTGCAAGTGGCGGAAGGAGAACATAAGAGAGTATGGATCAGTTGGCTCAAGAATTGTGTGGGTAAGACTGAAAGTTGGACTACAAATATGAGCGACTGTGTGTGTATGCGCCAACACAAGATCGTGCAAGCAGAGTGAAAGAAGAGTTCTGGACAAATAAGGAAGTGTGCATGGAAAAGTTTGAAAGGAATGAGAGAGTGTTTTTGACTGGAGATACGAATGGAAAAGTAGGGAATGTGAAAGTGGATGGAGTAGGTGGTGAGTGAGGTATGCCTGCAGATGCGGATGAGAATGGCAATGCTCTAGTGGACATTTGTGCTGGAAGGGGGTTGATGATAGCCAATACACTCTTCAGACACAAAATGATCCACAGGGATACGTGGTGAGTGATGAGAAGGGTGGGTGGTGAACTAAATGAACGGAAAGCAATGACTGACTGTGCATATGTGGATGATAAAATGAGAAGGTGTGTAATGGATGCAAGAGCAAATAGAGGCTGGGGGAGTGGACTTTCTGACCACCACTTGGAGGTGATGAGTCAAGGTTGAAATGAAATGGAGGAATAGAAGATGGGAAGGACAAGAGGAAGTACTTCTTGCAAGGAGGAAGGAAAGGTTACAAGAGGATGGAAAAAAGGCAAAACATAAAAGAGAAGTGGAGGAGCAACTGCATAACTATGATTTGGAGCAGATGGGGGGTGTGGAAGGTGTGTGCAAGATATTCACAGAAGAACTCTGCACAGCATGTGAGGTGGTGTGTGGGGTGAAAAAAGACAAAAGGGGGTGCAGGGAACAGCATGGTGGAATGATGAGGTAAGACAAGCTGTGGCACAAAAGAAGAATGCATATAGTAAGTGGATGAGAAACAGGGGTGTAAAGGGAGCTGCGAGACAGAAGAGAGAGTTATATGTAGAGAATGTGTAGAGAGGAAGAGAGAGGTGAAAAGATTAGCAAGAGAGAGTAAGAAGAGAGTGGATAAGGAATTTGGATGAAATTTGAGTGTAAAGTGGAAGGAATATAAGAAAATGTTCTGGAAAAAGGTAAAGGGAGTTAGACAGGGTGTTAAAGAAGCTAGTCAGGAAGTGAATGACAAAAATGGTAGATTACTAGCAGAGAAGTGAGAACACTTTAAGGAACTGCTGAACATAAAGAATAAAAGTAATGCGAGTGTAAATGGTTGGGGAATGGCTGGGAGAAGGAGGGATGTGAAAAGTGAGGAAGAAATCAGTAGGATGGAAGTTGTGGAAGCAATGAAGAAGGTAAAAATGGGGAAAGCCCCAGGAATTGATGGAGTGTGTGGTGAGGTGCTGAAGCATGGGTGAGAGATAGTAGTAGAATGGATGTGCAAGATGTGCAGTTTGGCCTGGGAGGAAGGTAGAGTCCCAGAGGATTGGAAGTCAGGTATAATTAATTCCCCTATACAAAAGAAAAGGGGAAAAAGAAGTATGTGGTAATCATGGGGGCATTTGTCTTCTTAGAGTAATAGGAAAAGTATACGATAGGATACTTATTGACAGAGTTAGGGAGCGTGTGTAAGAAACACAATCTAAAGGTGAGTGTAGGGAAGAGTAAAGTTATAGTCTTCGAAAGATATGAAGTCACTGAATGTACAGTGAGGTTAGAGGATGAGGAAACGGAAAATGTGAGTACATTTAAGTACTTGGGTAATGTGAAGAGTAAGGATGGAAGTTTGGAGGATGAAGTGTGTGAATGGGTACAACAGGGAAGAAAGGTTGCTGGTTCTTTGAAAGCAGTGATATGAAACAGGGAAGTGAGCACTGAAGTTAAAAAGTCACTGCATGACAGTATTGCGATACCAACTCTAACGTATGGAAGCGAAGCTTCGACCTTGTTGGAAGGACACAAGTCAAGCTTGGGAGAAGTGGAAATGAGTTATCTGAGAGGAGCATGTGGAGCTAAATGGACAGTGAACTGACAAATGTGGATGTGATGGAAAGCGTTATTGGAAATACACCGAGGTGGTTTGGCTATGTGGAGAGGATGGAAAATAAGACTAACAAGGTGAGTGTACGTAAGGTGAAGAGGGGGGCGGGGGGAAGGAGAGAGAGGCCAAGAACGAGATGGAGGGATAAAGTGGAGAGGTGTATAAGAGAGGAGGGTGTGAGCTGGAGGGAGGACAGTGAAATGGTGGGGGACAGGCTGACATGGAGGGGATTTGTTTGTGGTCACCCCTTACAGGATTAAGGTGTCTGGCAATAGACTGAGAGACAAATAGCTCCAGGTTCACCTGAAAGTGAACCAAGTGGACTGCAGATTAAAGCTGCCCCTCTCCTGCAGTCCATCATCCTACTTGCAGGGGAAAGGAAAGGTGCTAAGGGACATTTGTGTAACCGGGCAAGTCCACCACCCAGTTACATCCATGCCACCTCAAGAGAGCCTCCCTCTCCAGCACCAGGAGATAGATTATTATGACCTTCATGTACTACCTCACTTCTAGAGGTCTGTCCTGTGTTGGCTAAAATCATCTGGTGGTAGCATGATTAAAATTTCATGACACTGAACAGAACAGGTTATGAAGCTGAATAAAATCATGTTGTGGCAGCACACAGCAAATTAGCTAAAAATAATGCATCATTAGAATGAAGGGGTTTAGAAGCTGAGTAAAGTTGCACGATGGCCACACAGAAAGGGAAGCCATCAGATTGAGTGTGGTTGGTTACAAAAATGACTGACAGCCCAGAAGTCCATTTGTGCACCCAGAGTTTACAGCACTTGAACTTCTAATCCCTTCTGACCATGTGACTTCTTATAATATCATTCCTCCACCACCAGACAACTTAAGTCAGCTTAATCATTACTGTGATGATATAATGTTTTGGTAAATCCTTGTTACTTCTATACTGTATGGTCACCCCCTTCAGGATTCAGGCACTGCCTGTTTGGGAAGCTTTGCAGCACCTCTTCCTTAATGATGTGCTTTGCATGCTACACCTTACTACTTTCTTGTGTTATTTATGAATGCAACTGATGGACACATACTGCATACGTAACCAGTATGTATGTATGTATGTAACTATGAACTGCAGTGCGGGGTTTATGTCAGACGTGGGTGGGCAACTCTATCGTACACAGTATATGCAAGATCTGTTTTATGGGACCTTAAGGCCAACTTATCCTAAGGGTTAAGGTGACTGCACATACAAGAATATATTACTGTGCAAGTTGTGGAAATAAAAAGGTAAAGAGCTAGGGAGCCCTCTTAACTCGTTGAATTCAGTGATGTATTTTTAGTTTTTTACTGCCATCTCCAGACAATTTTGTTTACCTATAGAGAGACTTTTTGAGTTAGAGGGGTTAAATTTCATTAATCCCTTTACTACTAGACCTCTGTCATGAGCTGAATAAAATCACCTGGTGTTAGCAAAAATTAAATACAAGTACATAATATCTAACCTGACTGAAGGAGACACGCTGAATATAATCAACTGGATATAGCAAGAATAAAATGTAAGCTAAATCCTGGAAATGAAGGACAACCTATGATAATACCATCAGCATCCACAGTATAACACTCTTCATTAATACAGAACACACTAAGTCCTTGTTATTTGTCAGTGACATATTCCAAACAATCACAACCTTTTTCAAACAACCAGTGCTGTAAATTGGGGTTTGTTGCTGTGGCCCAGGCTTATCTGGAAGTGAACCCAGTGGGCTGCAGGTTGGATTGCCCTTCTCCTGCACCCAACCATCATCATCTTTTCAAGGATAGGGAAGGAGGTTTATATTAACTGGGCTGCTGGTGTCACCCCATGAAGATGTCCCTCTCCAAATTATCAATAAAGGTGAAATATACATTATCAAGGGCTTTCTGTATACGAAAACAGTGCCTCATGAGTGGCCTTCTGACAGTATCCTAGTGAAAAAGTAAATTAACATTATAGTACGGTAGGTAGAAGTTATTTCCCTTACATCAGTGCAAATAACATACAAAATATAAATACAGCGCTACCAAAGTTGACATACAGTAAAGAAAAAGGGTGAACTATAATATTGTACTTTAAATATATCTATATTGACTGGTATAATACGTCCTGTTGTAGCTCTACAGTTGCACCTGCTCACTAATACTGTCGAGATGTAACCAGTTTCTCCATAAAAATATCACCCAGTAAACAGTACACTTGATCAAAAAAGCATCTTCAACCAGGGGATCCACAGTTTCACAATGAATGCTGTTACAGTTCATATTTTTTCCTATGGCAAATATTGTGGAATGGATGGTGTATTTTATATCTTGTACAAAGTTCTTTCTTCACAATGTTCTGAAAAAAACAGCAGACATATTCATAGAAAGTTACTGAAGATTATTTTCAAATGCTTTGTGTATTGTTGTAAGATGGAAATGTTTCAGATACTTTTTTGAACAACCGTACAACGTATACTTATCACTGCGCAACGGTCAAAATCGTAACACTACAAAATCCAGCGTTATTCACAGGTTATTCAAGCACCAAAACAAAACAGAAGCGTAATTACTGCCTCTGATTTTATCTACTTGACTGCACTTCAAACAACAGCTCGAGATCAAGAAACAAAATCTGTAAAATTTTACTTGATATATTCATAGTACTGTACAGTCGGCCCTCCATATTCACGGGAGTTAAACCAATATCTCCAGCAATAGCAAAAATCTGCAAATACAGTAACTGGCACTTCTCAAAAAGGCCCCTAAAGGCATAATTTAACTAAAGTATGAGAAGTCATCTTAAATGTCAGGACCAACTTGCTTAGACCCGAATTCCTATGCTCCTCATGGGGCAGCACAGGATTAGATGATGATGATGATGTGAAAACATAAAAACAATTTGCACTGCCCTAAATCATCAGACAGTAGACTCTACCTGCTTAAAGTGTACTGTATTTTGAAACTGCTTAATAACTACAGCCAGAAATACCATGATCATGAATAAGGAGAGTCGACTGCAAGTTTCACAACTGACAGAATACACTGTTTTGATTCACTGACAATCAGTAATAGCAGATGGACAGATGTCCAAGTAAAACACTGTGACACTTAAAGCTTTACATAAAACAATGGAAAAATGGCATGCTGAGGCAATACTGCTCCACATGCCTAGAATAAAAAAGATAATTATGGAACACTGATAACTATTCTCCATGGTTGTTCATACAGCTGCAGGCATTAAACATTTCTACGAACTGACTTCTCTAGTTGCATGTTAATGTGCAGTGTTCTAGCTGCAGTGAAAAATACTTTTAACAGTACAGTATTATCATCACCACTGTTATCCAGAGGTCACTTGGGTAAAAAATAAGCATAGTTTCTCATAATTCACAGTCACACTCAGTAGCATTCCCTTCATTTTATGTACTCTCTGTGATGACAATAAAATCTTTTCTAAATCTTTGCTCTTTTACCTGGGGTCACTCAGCACTTACTTGTTTCATTATGTAAAAAGGAAATATCTACACACTCATGCATACTGTTCCTTTCTGCCCCCAAACAAAGGGGATAACTGCACCTTTGTCTATATAAATAAAAATGCCTGCAAAAACATACACTAATCCTCTGAATATTCAATAACACTGCTTTGCTTCCCTGAATACATGGTGGTCCTTATATTACACAACCCAATTCTCGTTTTGCAGGAATGGCTCAGCATTACAAATAAATAGGTGATGAAGACCTAGGGAGCCCTCTAAACTCACTGAATCCAGTCACGTATTTTTTAGTTTAGTGTCTGATATTTCAAGTCAAACAATTATACAGCTGATCAGTAACGTCATGAGGCAGCTAAAATGTCTTCACTCCTCGAAAAAGCAGACTGGGCTATCCTAGCAGCACACAGGATCAAACTGCACAATATATGGACCAACCTGTATTATTGAAACTGCTCAAGCCATTTATTATCTTTAAGAAAGCATTTACCAGTAAGTTTTTCTTCAGTTCCTGTAAATACCAGTTCTGTCCTGTCCTCGTATATCTCTATGAATCTTGGATCACTTTGTGATTCGGTACATGGCTTTATAATCGTGCTTACTCTTTGACTTGTGAGGGACAGGATTAGGATAAATGTGGGCAATTAGGGTAAAAATGGGACTCAATTTATCCTACACTGTGAAGGGTGAAGATGAACACTGACAGGGATTACATGAAAAGAGAAAAGGATGGAGTACTTAAATAGGATGGATGCCTAAGAAAGATTAGGATTGAAAAGAGAAAAGGATGGAGTATTTAAATAGGATGGATGCCTAAGAAAGGTTAGGATTAGGTAACGAGGAGCCTTTGTTTATCCTATGTAATTAAGGGTGAGGATGAACTGATAGGAAATATGAAAAGAGATAAGGGTGAGGGATGAAAAAAGAGAATTAACAGTATCATATCTATGGCCTTTGTTATTCTTGGTAGTGACACTAAGGGATCAAGGCGTCTGGCAATAGATAGATAGATAGACACTAAGAGGAAATATGTGAGAAGCTAAAAA
This sequence comes from Birgus latro, assembly GCA_018397915.1. Taxonomy (NCBI): domain Eukaryota; kingdom Metazoa; phylum Arthropoda; class Malacostraca; order Decapoda; family Coenobitidae; genus Birgus; species Birgus latro. The sequence continues at coordinate 32,880 of JAGKTI010001178.1, forward strand.
GGTGAGGGATATGAATAGGAAAGGTGAATCAAAAAGTACAGTAAACACCAAAGCAAGGGATATGAATGGAGATGCACCCATAAGACACAGTTTTTTGCTCACCCACTGAAATGAGGTCTTAGCTAGGATAACTCACCAAAAGATGTTGTTAATGGTTTAAGGTTTTTCAAGACAGCATGAGTAATAATGCCATCTTAAACTGTTCCTATTGTAGCCTGGCAAAGTTTTGTACTACCCTTTTAGTCCAATGATGTATTTTTTGTTTATTTTTGCTATTCCAGAGACTTTTATTTGGCTTAAGAGAGGTGTTTTGAAGTAGAGGAATTAGATATACAGTGAGCCCTTATGTTTCACGTGATTTGGGTTTGCGAATTTACCTTTCGCAGGGAAGCCCAAAATCTCCAAGACCTCGTCTCACGATCAAGAATTCACCTTTCACGTCAATATGTGAGGTTCCGGTGGGCAAGGAGATCGTCTGCTGTTGTCCGCTATGTTGTTTGCACAGTTCCCACCAGCTGTGAAACTGTGTATATGGTGCTCTGGTAGTGATCGCAGCCGCAGTCACTTTTCTTGCCATTCCCTTCGTTCAGCTATTGTTCTCGTGTGGTCTACCAGTACTGTATTATGGCTTCCTCTTCATTCATTTGAGGACCAGGTAATAGTGGTGTTGGTGAAATACCGGAAAGTTCAAAGGATGGAGGCAAGAAGAGAAAAAAACGTTGTGAGTATCGGGTCAATGTGAAGAAAAAAAGTATTCAACAGAGGATAAGACGAAGATTTTTCTGGCTGGTGATCCATTTACTTGATGTTTCTTAACATTTTTATCATATTCATATGGCTGTCAGTTTTTCTGATATACTGTTTTATGAGAATTATATCTAAAAAAGTGAGAAAAAGAGTGAGTTTGGGAGAGGATCTTGAACCAATAAGATTCCTTACCACTGAATTAATACTTTTTGGTTCGTGAAATTCTGGTTTCGCACCAACCTCATGGTACCAATCAAATGCAAAACTTAAGCGCTCACTGTACCCTTCAACCAGCGTTTCCATTAGGGAAGACTTCTAAGCTGAATAAAGTCAGTTGGAAGGGGCAAAAATTAATCTGTAAAAAAGCATCACCACTAAAATTGCTGACCTTTAACAGGCCTTTGTTCAGCAGGAATCTCAGACAACAGCTTCTCTTCAGCCAGGGGTGGGATCAGATGGTGAGCAGAAACTATGAGTCATGACAGTACTGTACACTTGCTCCAAAAACATAATTTCAGTTCTATGACTGATGGTTTTACAATATATGGGTGTTGCTGTGTGCACATTTTGCTAAGGCAAATACTTCTGAATGGATAGTGCATAGGTTGTATAAAGTTCATCCTTGATGATATATTGGTAAAAGCTGCAAGCATACACATTCATGAAGCATCACTTGGAGATTATTTTCAAACATTTCACCCTCCATTTTAGAATGTAAAGATAGAAAAGTTTCAGATACTTTTGGACTGAGTGTACATGTAACAGGAAAATAATGAGTGAAACACGGGTCACTATTAATCTGCTTACAGTCTCTCAGTGTAGAATATACATAAAGATATGGTATTTCAGTCATAAGTAATAAGGCATATGTTCACAACTTTCACACCATCCTCCAAATTAGAATTAGTGACTTTGGCGAGCCTGTAGGTTAGTTCAAGCACCTATAAGTGACTTCACCAAATAAGCATGTTTTACTTTTGCATTCAATACATATATATCTTAATGAATGTATTATGCTACATATACCTGCTATGCCCACCAATTTGGCATGTCAGCTTCTACTTCCATATCCATATTTCTGACAGGTTGTAAGGAAAGGATCTCCAATCCCACTCACCCATCTTCCGCTCATTTTATATACAGCATAGAGAATAACTTATATATAAATTTTATTGTTTTTGTTTCACATATAGCAAGGAGATGAGCATGAAATGCTATGCTGGTAATGTTTTGTTCACTGATATTCTATCTCAATAAGCCAAAAATAAAAAAGAAATACTGTATATGATGCTGACACACTGTACAACTGTGGACAACTAAAAACTTCTACATCCTTAACTCCTTCATTCCAGTTACAATATTTTGTGTTTATTCCTGCTACTGGCACACAATTATATGACTTAAAAAGGGTGTCTTGACAATAATGGGGTTAATCAAGGCTATATCTAACTCCTCATATGAAAAGTCTCTCAGATGCGGAATAACATCATCAGGATATGGCAATAATAAAATAAAATACACCTCATCCAGCTGAAGATATAAACTCCTTCAATAAAATGACAACTTTCAACATATTATTTGGTTGTAAGACAGTTTTACACAACTACAGAGATACTTCTTACAGTGATGGAGTTAGTAACAATTTCTGTTAATTCTGCTGTATGATGGTTTTTATTAAATCTTAGTGACTGCCAGATCATCTCAATTTACATTTGCAGAGACTTCTCATTATCAAGGAGTTATGACAGAAAGGTATGAACTCAGGGCAGTGGATCTTAGTGACACAGAAGTATTATATAAAATGGTATGAGAATTACCAGATGCCAATATGAGAGATTTATAAGACACAAACTGATGGATAGCCTCCAGTTCCTGAGAATGAAACAGAATTGGTAGGATATATATATATAACCTATGGGTAAGAAATTGTAATATGAGATGCTGCTGCAGAAAGGTGAAGGTTGGGGTTACAAGGGAGATGATGGCTTAGGATCATAGACATTGGACCATATTCTCATCAACTATGGAGGCTTTTTTGCTACATCCGAAAATCAGTATCGCGCTTGGGTACTTTCCACTTTACAGGAAAGTTCTTTGATGCACACAGGGATCAAGGGTGGACCTTTGTGCAGTACACTGATGTAATGAATTAGCCCTACTGTTCTAACACAACCTTTAGACATCTGGTGATCTAACTCGTTCAGACACTCCACCCATCAGTCAATGAAGAGGTGGTTGAGGTTTATTGCTCATGTATGCTGCTAAAGGGCAAGCAACTGCATCATTCACACCTTAAATGTTCGGACTGATCCAGCCTTGAGTCACTATGCTCTTCATAGGGCAATACTGGATGAAATGGATGGATGGAACATTTTATTTATTTACACCGACTATGCAAATACTGTAGTAAAAAAATGCAAACAGCATACAAGAGAATATAAAGGTGAAACTGACAACAAAATATGTCACAGAGTAGGTGTCTGAGAGCCTCCAAAGCACACAAGAACACAGACCGAAGTATCTAAAGTATCAAGGAACTTACAGCACAGCAGATCAGGGTAAGTGCTGGTTGAGTGGTGAAGGCCAGTACACAAAGAACAAGGATATAAGTGGTAAGGTGGAGGCTAGCTGAGGGAGGGTGTATAGCAGGGGTACTCAATTACGATGTGTGAAAGTCCACACACACAATTTCCTACGTGACAAGGGTCCGGATGAAATTCTTAATTCAAAATATGGTAATAAAAAACAAAAAAGAGCACACATTTCAACATATTCCAAGGTACATGGATTTTTTTTTTTTGCCTCAAAATGTTGAAAATAAACTACAAAAAACAATTCTCAAAAAAAAAAAAAATCAAAATGTACATTTATGTTAGAAGTAACCATCCATTCTACTAGCTGAATAGGGTCCCTGGGAGAAAAAGAAATAGAAAAAAAAAAAATCTAACAGTAAAACACTGCAGGTCTTGGTAAGCATATCTGGAGGGTCAAAATTCAACTGTTCTCCTAGGAGGGCGGGTGACTGAAGAGAAATTCCCTGTTTTTGTGTAACACACAAAATATTACATAATAGTGCGGTATGTATGTAGAATACAGTTTGGATCTTTTTTTTAAATATCGCTCTTTGTTGAGGGAAGGCTAATTAGTTTTCAATTGCACTGTAAATATAAATACAGTAGAACCCCGAAATTCGTACACAATTCATTCCTGGAGGCTGTACAAGTTGCAAATTGTTCAAACACCAAATCATTTTTCCCCACAAAAAACAACGTATTTTGCATTAATCCATTCTTTGGTGGGGATGAAACGGTAGATTTCACCATACCATAATGAATGGCAAGATCGAAGACACGGGTCCCACTTTCAAACTTTGCAATGAGTTCTCTTTTCAGCTCAGTTGTTGTTCTCACTGTTTTTCTTTTAGCTCCAACTGACTCACTAATCTTCTTAGGGCCAATGATTATGTACAATTTTCTAACAAAAATACAGAATTTATCACAAAGTTTAATGGAGCCCATATGACTGATGCACAGCTGGCGGAAGACAAAGTGGGACTGGCGACCACGTAGCACCTACGATGCCGCATCTCTTAGTGCGAACAGCGGGTCGCCGTACGAAAATTGGAGCGATTTTTGGATGAAAAAGCTGTACGAAAACTGAGCTGTACGAGTAGAGAGGCGTATGAATTCCGGGGTTCCACCGTATTACTAATACAGACCTGTCACTGACAGACTGCATTATCATTACTTTATTAGTGTAAAAAGTGACATTTATTCCTTCTTGATAATTCCCTAAACTTTGGTACAAATGATGTGACAGCTAGGCTAAAGTAGTGATGAAGGTGTTCATTGGCGATTCTGGAGTGGGAAAAACAGCGTAAAATTAAAAACTACTTTTAATTACAGATCCACGTTAAAGCCAGTTTATTTATTTGTTTATTTATGTTTTTTCCCCTTTTAGAGACAGGAAGGTGCTGGGGTCCACACAAAAGCTCACCGCGGTCCAGATTTTGACCGCAGTCTGCCAATTGAGTACCAGTGGCGCATAGGAACTCCACTAGTTGACATATGCAAGGCATGAGTCTAAGGAACAAGGATGGGGATAGCTGGGGAAGGAGGTTTAGGAGCTTTGCTGGTTGACAGATAGATAATAAGGAACTAAGAAACAGGGATTGGATTAGCTTCAGAAGAATGTCAATGGGCTCCACTGGGTGAGAGATATATGAGGAGGATCGAAAAATGAAAGAGGGGGCCAGGGAGAGTTGACAGCAGAGGTACAGGGGCTCCATGTGTTGACATGAAAGCCAAAACACAGAGTGTAAGGATATAAGATATCTGAAGGAGCTTCAGTGGTTCACTGATTTAAAAAAATAAATTAAATAAAACAAAAATATGACCATTATACAAGTCCTGAATGATACAGCCTTAGCATGTATTCAGTATGGATGGTGGGGGTACTAGTGCTGAAGTGGTTTCATGAAAAGGTGTATAGCATGCATGTGGATTGTTGGGCCTAAAGGTAAGGACAATCAAATTCAGAGACAAAAAAAAGTACCCACGGCACAAGGATATGAGAGAGGGAGAGATGGACTGTTGGGCCTAAGGATAAGGACAATCAAATCTCTATTCAGAGTTGGAGATGTAAAAAAATGTACCCAGGGCACATGGATATGAGAGAGAGCGAGAGAGAGAGAGAGAGAGAGAGAGAGCCGGGGCTAGTTAAGGGAAGGGGTAAAGGTGCTCCACTGGATGTCAATATTAGGCCACTTGGTTGCAAGGCAGCCCAGCACCTCACACTGGGCAGACGTGAACCCAACATGGCTCTCCTGTAAGGTTACTCTACCTTCTGCATACTGCACCTGCAAAAAAGAGGAACATAAAGCTCTTCCATATGATATGTTTTCATATTATACTATGAAAGACTGGTTTGTACAGTTGTGTGGAATTTGAGAAGGGCAAATGGTGAGTGTAAGAAACTGGAAGTACTGAACAGTTTTCAGTAATGCAAGTAATATTGTGGAGGTACTGAATGATAGACAAAAGGGAATGGAGTGGGTGGAAGGGTGTTAAAGGTATAAGGTTAACTTATGTGAATGCAAACACAAGCAAAGGAGTTGCTCTGTTTATGAATGATGACTGGCAGAGAGGACTGAAAGATTTAGGTGTTTTGCCCAATCTGAGATGTATACAGTATACTGTATGTCAAGTTTAGTTTATGAAGGTAAAAGCACCACTTGATTGCTGCATATGCACCTTGTGATGGCAGAGGTAAAGAACAGAGACAACTCATGGGGCCAACTAAATGAAGTAATAGCATGGATGCCTAGGACTTACAGTGTGTCTGTGCTGGTACTGATCACTGCATACAGTAGCCCCCATGTAATGATAGAAAGAAGACAAAGACAGGCCTTGGGACCAATTAGATGGAGTGAGAAGATGGATGCCTAGGAGTAAGTGTGTCTGTCAAGGGTGACATGAATCAGAGCAATGAACAGGTTAATAAATATGCACAATTATAACCTCTAACCTTACTCTTTCCTCATTCTCTCTTCAGATCTCACCTTATTCTGTGGACATGATGACTCTAGACCATTGTAGTGGTATAATATGAATGTGTCAGGTGGTGAGTAGCTTTGGTCAGAGCTGGAGAAGGCCTCAACAAACCGATGATACAGGATCACGCCCATACGATCTGGATCCAACTCACTCAGCATGAACTGTACACTGTCGGAAAGTTATTGGTTAATCATCATCATCGCCATTCTGCTCCTACTTCTCACAAAAATATAAATGGAATGAATATGATCCTCAATTTAGAAAAGGAAATCACAAAAGACTACTAACAGTGTCCCGTGCAGTCATCCATTAGCTAATCCATTCCCTGACCATTCATCTCCAGAATTGAGAAAAAACATAAAAAATTAAAAAAATAAATAATAATAATAATACAGTGAGAATCATAACAGCCAATCTCATACAGTATTTTTCCTTTGAGGTGCATAAGCCAGATGCTAAGTTACCTTAATCCAGAACACATCTGGTACATGGCTGACCTAGACTCTTGGGGGAAAAAAAATAAAATAAAATAAAAAAAGTACAGTAGATGTGGCATCACCAGAGCCATAGTATGAGCTTTCCTAAAGTATATGAAAGTAAAGCATCTTGTGTCTGAAAAACGATGGTGACAAGAGACAGACAGGCAGGCCCATTCCACGTGATGCTTCTAGATCAAAAATCAAGGTGAGGGGTGGGACTACACCAGTATATTCCATATTAATGCCTCTGAAGGGTAATGACACAAGACCTTGATCAATCCACATCTGCACAGTACGAGATTAAACATGAATGAAAGTGTCAGGGGGCATGCGAGGCAGAGAGCTGGCATGAAGAATGAAGAAACTGGTGGGATAAACTGGCTTTGTGGTTGGGCCACTAGAGTAAGGCTACCCCATGAAAATGCAGGGGTGGCCCCATTCCATCAGGTTAAAACAAACCAACTATACATCTTTCATCTTAACCTGGGCCAGATTTTTGTCTTTTTGCAGCTTATTTCATGTAGCTAAGTGGCAGAAAAAGACAACGCCATGGCTTTACAGTGACTTTGTAATACTTCTTTAAGACTAAAAATCATACGCCTACTAGTGCTAATCTAATGCAACACTTAAGCATTCAAAATATGGATATGGTAACTTAAGGCCACGTCAGAGTGAAACAGTGGAGTATTCAACAAAGCACCACTCACTAATCATCATCGGTGCAGAGGTCTAAGGTGGCCAGGATAGGCTTGAGGTACTCGGCCTGAATAAAACGATTGCCTTCAGTGTCATACCACCCGAACACCTGCTTGGCTCGCTCCACCTCACTCTCCGGTGTCACCAGGCGTTGGCACCATGAGAATACCACTACAGGGAGACAGACAAATAAATGAGACTGCTGGGAAAAAATGGTGATGGTAATAAGTGATGGCTGAGTGGAGAGAGAAGACATCTGCTGTTCAAATCATTTTGTTTCGTTTCATTTAGTTTTTTGAAGGCTCCATAAAGCTTGTATGTGTCAGCCTTGGTCACCTAATGGTGGCTCTCCACGCTGCTTGATCTCTGACAGCTTCCCTATTTAGGCCCTTATCCCTGAGCTCATACTCAATGACTCATCCCAGGTGTTTTTCATTCTACCTCTTGCTACCCTACCCCTAACATTAGCATTTCTCACTTTTTGCACCCAATTATCATCCCCTATCCTCTCCACGTGCCCAAACCATCACAATCTACCTCTCCTCATCATGACATCAATACACTCCAGTCCCATCCTACCTCTCAACTCTTCCATCATAAACCTAGCCCCCTCAGGCCTCGCACTCAGGGACTCACTGCACGTCCACCTAATCACTGCCATTTCTGTACATTTCAGCCTGCAAATATCCTCTTTCTTTACTGCCCAGGTCTCACTACCATACAGCATTACACTCCTAACACATGCCGCATACAAAGATCCCTTAGCACGGAGGGGGAGCACTCGCAATGCCAGGAGAGGCAAAAGCCCCCTGAACTTCTTCAAATGAGAACACTATTACAGAACACAAGAAAATGGAGTGACAGGGTTGAGAAAAGATGATAATGGTAAGAAGTAAAAGTCAGTTGCATATGACTTTATTTGAGGTGCTGGGGCCTGAGTTCACATTACCATACTCCAGATAATTTAATGGTACATTACCAGTTCATGCCCCTAGTGGCATTACATGACTGAAAACTTCCAGATGCCCTCACTTCTGGAGATCAGTACTGGCAAAATGAATTACTGACACCTGGTGAGAAAAAGTATGGGTATAGAAGGTAGTGTTGGTAAAGGAAGTCCTTATAAGGTGTGGAGGGAAAGAGTGGAACAGTACACTGAAGCATGAGTGGGAAGTGGAAGAGGGATGTTTGAGAAAGTGAGAAAGGCATGTGAGGATATGGTAGCCTGGAGGTGTTTCTATTACAGCCATCCACAGTCTGGGGGTTTCCTGGAGGGAGCAAGGAATCAGAAAAGATGATGGTGAGATCAATGAGGGGCCCAAGGAACTAAGAGAGGTACAGTAATAATATGAGGAAAAATAGGGCAGCACTTGTGGATGTGAGAGAAAGTTACAGATAAAATCATGGAATGACATCAGGGTTGGTCATTTAAATACGATGACATATTTCAGCTTTTATGCTTAACTCTAGATTATTATATTCAGTTCTGCTGAGACTTTATCATTAGAGAGGTGATTACAGCTCTTTTCACCTTTTATTACTAGGTTAGTCTCTTCGGTTGATTAAAATTGTCTAAGTGGCAATACCAGTCATGGAAAAATATATAACCAGAATGAAGGGGTTAAGTCTCAAGCTGCATCCAACTACAGTACATTACTTGTGAGCAATGTCTTTCAATAAAGTTTCTTGTCTAATGAATCATGAGATTTATGTACTTCAGTAGCAAAGCATACTTTATTTATCTATACTAATCACAGTCCTGTGATTCACAACTTTCCATGTTAATATTGAAACTAAATGAATGCTTTAATATTACTATTTTACTGGTGGATACTGATGCTGGAGAGGAACACCTTCACAAGAGATGCCCAGTGATAAAAATGTCCCTCAACTCT
>JAGKTI010001178.1:47200-70592 GCA_018397915.1 Birgus latro
TGTGCAGATTGGCGTGGGAGGAGGGTAGAGTCCCGGAGGATTGGAAGTCAGGTATAATATATCCTCTGTACAAAGGAAAAGGGGAAAAAGCAGTGTGTGGTAATCACAGGGACATTTGCCTTCTCAGTGTAATACGAAAAGTATATGGTAGGATACTTATTGACAGAGTTAGGGAAATAACGGAGGAATTAGTTGGAGAAGAACAGGGAGGTTTAGGAAGGGAAGAGGTTGTGTAGACCAGACATTCATTCTTAGATCCTTAGTGGAGAAGTTTCCAGGGAAGGGAAAGAAATTGTATGCAGCCTTCATGGATCTGGAGAAAGCATATGACAGGGTGGATACACAAGGATTGTGGAAAGTATTAAGAATATATGGAGTGGATGGGAAGTTGTTGAATGCCGTGAAGAGTATGTATGAGGGTGCTAAGGCTGCAGTGCGTGAGGATGGCAAACTGAGTGAATCTTTCCATTTGAAGGTTGGATTGAAACAAGGATGTGTCACGTCTCCATGGTTGTTCAATCTGTACATGGATGGGGTTATAAAAGAGATACAAGGTCGGGCAGTGGATGTTGGAGCGGCCCTAGTGAAAGAGGGCAGTGTTTGGAAACCCCCTGTACTGTCGTTTGCAGATGATACTGTGTTGTTGAGCGAAGACGAAGGGGAGCTGCAAGGCTTGGTAGATGAGTTTGGGAGAGTGTGTTAGAAACGGAAGCTAAAGGTGAATGTAGGGAAGAGTAAAGTGATGGTCTAAGAGAGAAGTGAAGCCAGTGAATGTACAGTGAGATTGGATGGGGAGGATATGGAGAATGTGAGTGCATTTAAGTACTTGGGTAGTGTGATGAGTAAGGATGGAAGTCTGGAGGGTGAAGTGCTTGAAAGGGTGGAGCAGGGAAAGAAGGTTGCTGGTTCGTTGAAAGCAGTGATAAGAAACAGGGAGGTGAGCATGGAAGTGAAAAAGTTGTTACATGACAGTATTGTGATACCAACTCTAACATATGGAAGTGAAGCTTGGACCTTGTTGGAAAGACAGAAGTCAAGAGTGAGAGCAGTGGAAATGAGTTATTTGAGAGGAGCATGTGGAGTCACATTGAGAGACAGACTAACAAATGAGGAAGCAAAGGAGCATTGTGGTGTGGTTGTGGACGGGATAGGAAGCGTTAGGAGAAACACGTTAAGATGGTTTGGGCATGTGGAGAGGATGGAGAGTGAAAGACTGACGAGGAGAGTGTATGTGAGTGAGGTGGAAGGGGCGAGAGGGAAGGGGAGGCCGAGGATGAGATGGAGGGATGGAGTGGAGAGGTACATGAGAGAGGGGGGTGTGAGTTGGGAGAGGGGTAGTGAAATGGCGGGGGACAGAGCGACATGGAAGCGATTTGTCTGTGGCCACCCCGTGCGGGATTGAGGCGTCTGGCAATAGATAGACAGACAGAAGTTTGGAAATGAGCGGCCTGCCCCAACCCAACTGTCCCACTAAGCATAGGCCAGTAACTTTACTCGTACGTGAAATCTAGTTGAAATTCTTTCTGTATGCGATAAATTCAATAAATTTCGTTATCAACTAAAAACTCACCCATAAAGGCATAAGAATCCCTTGGAATCTTGTGCTTTCCAAGGAAATGTTTGGCTCTAATCGGTGAATGTCTCAATTAGGATATCAAATTAAAAAAGACTTTCCATCATTACACAGCATTTTTTGGCATCAACTCTAGTAATTAAATACTGGAGAGTCCGTCTATAATTTAACATTTATATTTTTGCTATGTTCTGAAGGTGAAATCACCAAGGGAAAACACCTCATTTCAGGATTTAATAATTTCATCAATAACCAAGTCTTTATCAACTCTGTTTCACCGACACGGTAGGCTGGCAGTGAAGATTGTAGAATTTTGCACTGCACATGTGATAAATGCTAAGCACCTCGCTTTACGACAGCACTCACATACCACTGAAGCCTATGTTGCTCAAACAAACCTTGAGCTAAATCAAGAACTCCAGTTTTCTTCAATTCATAATATATGCTCCATAATACTCAATGAGCGAACCTAAATTCAATCAATAGCCGAAAAACATCCAATGAGAAATTATCCAGGGGAAATATCCTGTTTCTTACTTTCATCTTGCGACTGATATGTCAGAGGGAAATTGTGATAACGCAGCACTCACTCGCTCGCTATCACAGAGCACACTTTACTGGTAGTAAGCCATCTTCACTCTCTCAGCCACGTTTCCCATGTAAATATAAGAGGGGGGAGATCTATATCACAGCTCTCTTTATTTTGGGAACTGAGAAGAGAAGAAAGTAGGTCCCAGGTGTCACATTCCAATTCCAGTACAAGTAGAGGGTTATGCAGCTCCCCAATCCTACTGGTCTTAGCTTGTACAATGGCTGAGTAATTATGAAACTCTTAAAGAAAATTCGGTGTTCTTCGGGGGGGGGGGGGTTTGAAGACTGAATCACTGGGTTTCAAAATTACTGTTCACTTTCTCGCCATTGATCACAAGGAGGTGGATTAATATTTGTGTGAGCAAAAACACAACACACATGGATATGAGGGTAATGTTGCTTATCCTCTATATCGGGGGCAGTAAAGAAATGGCAAAATATACTATATGCAAGTTATGTAAGTTTAAAGATAATACAACAAGCTTCCATTATATGCTACCTTTTTATGTTCCCTTTTCTATTAAAACCTTAGTGTCTCAAACAAACACTGCAAAGCAGATCTGCCACTTGCCTGAATTTACAGCATCTGATATTATTAATGAATGTAAAAAGATGGATATTCAGGAGCACACTGCTGACATATATGAAGGACCAACTGTATTCCAAGACACAACTAACCTGAGAGATGGGTTTCTGACCCCATGACCCAGACGGGGTTGGTGGGGTTTTTGAGGTACCATCCCACCTGTACATATCTGAGGTGCTCCAGCCGGGTCAGGAATCCCACTATTGGTCGCCTCACCACACCCACCAGACCTGCATGGAAATAAACCAGTTAGAAACGGTTACGATGACTTACAAAGTAGCAGCCGTGGCTCAGTGGGTTAGAGCGCTCCGCTCTGGTCGCAGGATCAGAGGATCGAATCCGCCCAAGGGTCATTGGTAGACATCAGGATGGGCATCCGGTCATAAAATGCTACACACTCCAATCCAAAAGTCCTCAATCCAGGGGCAACGCCTTAGCCCTTCGGGGATACCAGGCGTAGTGAGAGAAGGTGCATATATCTCTCTTTCTTTTCTGGTGCATCAGGCTCCACTCCACCATGTGGTGCTCTGCAGAGATTGTATGTAGAGTGAGAAGTGCTTGTAAGTGTGAATGCTGTGTTGGAGTGGCTTTGGATGTGTGTGTAGTCCGTGAACCAAGTATCGGCCCGTGCATGCCGACTGGGTGCAAGCATACTTTATAGTATGCGACACTGGTTCAACCACAGCACCCCTTATGTCCGCCACAGCAGTACTTGGTCGGAAGAACACTCCCAAAGTTTATCACCCTGACAGGGCGTGAAGCCTCGTTCTTCAGTGTACGAAAACACACACTTTATCACTGTACCACAATGGGTAATAGGGACATGAAAATCTTGTAGGTGAATCAATGACTTTAATATGGTTTGGAATCTCACAAGATATCATCAACAAACACCTGGCCTGCAGTGTACCAAGTTCACTACGTGTTAAGGACAACTGCTATGGATTAGATTACAGCCTAACACAGGAGTTCCCCTTCTTACATAAGGCTTGTTGGAGAGCTCAATACAGCATACACATCATCATCATTAGGGTTCATCTGACAGTACTCCTCCACCATTCTCTGTTCTGCACCAGTTCTGTTGTAATATCATTAGAACTGAGGTAAGCACACACCACCTTGTCCCATGTGTTCCTCGGGTTATCTCTTCATCAACAGCCTACACCTCCTCACCCAACTACACAGGTCTGTTCACATTCTCCTTTCTACTTCTTTTCTGGTGTTTTCCACTCCAAGCCATCCAACTCTTCTGAGGATATCCCATCACCCAGTTTACTCCACATATCCAATGGATCATTCCCATGTTGTTTTATTCCAGTCTCATATATATCTTCCTTCTCCTTTACTTATGATTCACTGCCACATGACACTCCGTACACAGGCATCAAACATTTTCCCAATTGTGGAAAATTAAAATACTTAAGATTTCTGGATGCATAGCAATTATATTACCTTCTTCCATCCACTCAGCACCCTTACAATGATGCTCTGCTTGGCACCACTCATAGCACTGATTACATCACCAGAGACACAGAATTTGTTCACAACTTTTAGTGACTCATCTATCACCACAGATCTTATAGGTCTACCATTTAGAAATCTGGCTATGGTCCTACTCCCATGGAAATCCACTGCCAACCTCAAACTGCCATTTATCTAATTAAATCTTGTGCACCCAATATCTGCTTTTAGTACAGAAAACACAACTGGTATTTCTACCCATGCTCTTCCTACATGCAGAACATCTCCAGTTTCCCCCATATATACAGCAGATGATGATTTCCCTAAATTCATAATCAGTCCAATGTCACTGTTACATTTTTGTTTATAAAGTCTTCAAAATGCTTGCGTGCATCAGCCTAGGTCACCTAATGGTGGTAGTAGTAGTAGTAGTAGTTGTTGTGCCCTAGGCAGTCTGGTCGAACAGCTCTGAGTCCCTAAGGAAGACCATGGTAGAGACCAGGCTCTCCCACAGAGCTCTCAAGGAGTGTACGTTGTGTTGTTGGTGCAGGCGCTTCTGTGCAATGCAGTCTTCCATAACAGGCTTAATAGTATGAGGTGCTGTGTTGCATCCTGGACAGGCATCAGCAACCGAGTCATCCAGCCTCTTCTGATAACTCAAGAGGGCTGGATGATCCCCATCTCAGCCTGGCCAGGTGGACCCTGTCCTCATGAAGGAGGTAGGATTCAGAAGGGTGGATATCAGGAGGCCGTGCGTGCAGCTGTGTGTTGTCTTTGAGTGACTGAATGGAGAGGCAAGTGATCTGAGCATGGACATACTTCTGGAAGCTGGTTTGACACAGGCAAGGGGGAGAGATGACAGTATTTGTGTATCATAACGTGTGCTGGGTGTTGTTTTGATGTTCCTTGGCGTGTGTGGACGTGCTGCCATGTAGTGTAGTGGATGGTGTGGGTTTGTGGAGACTGCAGCAAGAATTTGTGTGCCTCTCATGTCTAGATGATCCTTGACTTTGAGGACTTTGGTTTCTTGGTGTAGGTGGTCTGTGGGTGTAGTAGCTGTGCATCCTGTGATTATTTGGGGAGGCCTTGTTCTGTATGGTCTGTAGGGTATTGTGGTGTGTTTTAGTGAGGTTAGAAGCCCAAGCAGGGCTTGCATAATTCATCACTGAACTTATACTGTATTTTGCTTGTATACAGTGGTGGTAGTTTCTTTGCTGTGTCCAAATGTTGTATGGGCAAGTGGCCTCAGGATGTTGAGTCTTGGCATTAATTTATTTTTAATGTTTGTGATGTGTTGCTCAAATGACACTGATGTATTGTATATTACTGTGTGTGTGTGTGTGTGTGTGTGTGTGTGGGTGGGTGTGTGTGTGTGTGTGTGTGTGTGTGTGGGTGTGTGTGTGTGTGTGTGTGTGTGTGTGTGTGTTAGGCAGGTGTTGTTTATGGTGAGGAGTGGAATGTGACTATATTCTGCTGTCCAGTTTGTGAGAAGGGTCACTGTAGATTAGGCTATGGGGTATATTGGGTCTGTTTATGGTAAACCATTCATGTCGTGTGCTGAGGTAAGATTGGATGATGTGTGTGGCTGTGTTTATGTTTTGGTGTGTACAAGTAAATGTTATGTTGTTTGCACAGGAAGCTATGTGTATTTGTGGTTTGTGGTGTGTGGGTATGTCGTGCATTCATAGGTTACAGAGTGTAGATTACAAAACAGATCCTTGAGAGAAGCTGTTTGTGAAGTTTCTGATGTTCAGTGACTGACCGGCAAATGTTACGTGTGCACATCTGCCTGTTAAGTAGTTTGCCAGCCATATTTTTGTGTAATTTGCATGTTTGTGTTGAATATTTTGTTTGTAAGCTTATGGCAGGAGATGACATCAAAAGCTTTGCCAATGCTAGTGTGACTGAAAGTGTGCTGTGTGATGACCTAGCTGAATGATACCATCAAAAACTATTTGTGTAAGGTCTGTAAGAAGAGTGCTTGTGGAGTGTAACAGCCTAAAATTATGCTGTGATTGGGTTTGGGGGAAGTGAGGTGTTACTAACTGCAGTACTAGTCATTCAGTGACTTTGGAGGGGGTGCAGAGGAGTGTGATGGAGTGGTGTGAGGAAGGCAATGTGGGGTCTTTGTTGGGTTTGGGGAAGGTGATGATAGTACCATGCTTCCAGATGTTGGGTATTATGTTGTATGAGTAGCTGTAGTTTGATATGTTGGTGAGTGCTTGTATGCCTTGTGGTCCAAGATGTTTAAGGTGTATGGTGCTTATGTTGTCTGGGCCACATGAAGATGAGTGCTTAAGGTTGCTAATGATGTGTTTCGTCTGGCTGTAAGTGAAAGGTGCGAAGTCTAGGCCTGTGGGGAACTGTATCTTGTGTCAGATGAAACGTCGGTTGTTGTGATGCGGGTTTAGATGATTGACATATGAAAAGTGATTGATGAGAGTGTTTGCTTGTTGTTTGTTTGAGGGTATGGTGCCTGTTGTTGTGATGGCAGCATGTGATTGTGTAGTGTTGCTGTTGAAGAGTGTGATGCTGTTTAGTGTTTTGTGAAGTTTGCTGGTGCTTGTTTTGTGATCAAGTGTTTGGAGATAATTATTCCAATTTACTGTTTGCTGCTCTGATATTTTATTATTTATTTAAGTGTTGAGTGCTTTTAATTGTTGTACGGTGTCTTATGCATGGGGTGTTGGGGAGTGTTGCAGTGTGTCACGTTGACTGATGAGACCTTGAATTTCTGGTGTGACGTTGGGATTGTGTCTCTTTCTGCTGTCTCTAGGGATGTGTCATTTGTCTGCATTTTGAAGAGCCTAATTGTATTGAAAGTATGCACAGCGGTGTTGATGTTTGTGATGGATGTACTGTTTAATGATTCAAAGTGTTGTTCTCTTTCAGTTGTGAAGGCCTCCCAGTTGGCTCCCTAATGGTAGTTCTATACACGGCTTCATCTCTAGCAGCCTCTACTGTCCCTTATCCCCAAGGTCATATTCTAAGACATCATCTCCAGTCTTTTTGGTCTGCCTCTCGCAACTCTGTCCTCAAAATTCATACTTCTCATCCTCCACACCCAGTAGTCATCCTTCATCCTCTCCATATACCCGCCCTATCTCAATCTACCCCCTCCATCCTCTACACATACCCAAATCATCTCAATCTACCCCCTCCATCCTCTACACATACCCAAACCATCTTAATCTACCCCCTCAATCCTCCACACATACCCAAACCATCTCAATCTACCCCTTCCATCCTCTTTACATACTCAAACCATCTAAATCTACCACCTCCATTCTTTCCACGTACCCAACCATCTCAGTCTTCTGCTCCTCATCATGTCACAAATAAATTCAAGTCCCATCCTTGCTCTCAACTCTTCATTCATAATCCTAATCCCTCCAGGCCTGTGAATCTAGCAAGTACTACATATCCATCAAATCATTTTAATCTCTCTATGTTTTAGACTACTAATATCCTTCTCCTTTACTAACCAAGTCTCACTAATGAACAACATTACACTCCAAACACATAATACATACAAGGTTCCCTAAGCATGGAGGGAGAGCCCTCTCAATGTCAGGAGGAGCAACAACTCCCTAAACCTCTTCCAACCACTCCTTACTCTTGCTAACAAGCTTGCTCCAGCACATATCATGCCTCCCAAAACTCCTTCACACACTGAAAAGACTCTAGCAAAATTAATCCTTTCCTGCCTCTCTGCTTCCGTATTCTCACCTTTACATATCACACACTCAAAATCTTGTAGCCTACCTATAATACCATGACGTCTCCTATTCACTCACCTATCACAATCACTGCACAAAAAACAATAGCCAATAATATTAATGATAATAATAATACTAAAAAAATACTGTAAAAAAATGTAAAAAAGATGCCATGTGAAAATTATCAATACTTACTGAGGCCTCCGACGTCCTTGGTACCATCCCAGACATAGGGTGATGCGCGACCAGTGATAAGCAAGTTGATCAGCCCCTGGCCACCATGACCCTGCGTCACCTCAATCAGACTCTCTCCAAGGTCACCCATCTCCTCACGCACAGCACTCACACCCTGAAAAAAAGGGGCAAAGTTAAGAAACCATATATTTGATGGGTTGAACTCTGTACAGGCAGTCATGAATGTAAGTCATGAATGTGTTGCAGTGTATATGTGGTACTGTAACCTAGGGAAAGCTGGCAAATCAGCTTTATTGGTACCAATGGAATTTTAACCTATGGAGTGTGAGTAAGATGAGTGCAGTGTTTATGAGGGGAGCGAATGTCACTGCTCAGGCTATGACAAACAAACCTTTACTTCAACTCTGTACACTGGGAAAACTCCTAGAGTAACTGCAGGCTATGTTTCATGGGTTAATAAGAAAATTTTCCCTGTGAGTTATGGTACTATGAGATTTATAACAGAATTAACTAAATAAATATAATAAAAACTTAAAAAGGCAGTTAATAATGAGAACCTACACAATCTCAGAGAGTGTAAGGGAGAGGAAAATAGTGGTTATTCTACAGTCTTATGCCAAGAAGTGTGCTCAACCCTGTAATTCAAAGAACTGAGCACATGGTTCATGAAGTGTAGTTGGCCCCAGTCTGCTGCTGGTGTTACAATACTTTCAAGACTGAACAAATCATGATATAAATGAACTTTTCTGAACAGAAATTTAGGGTTGGCTGTCTGACACACATTGTAATGGTGTGCACCCTGAAGAGTATGTATAGATCCACAGACAGACAGGGAGCACATTACAGATACAGGGGAAAATGAGTAAAAAAAAAAAAAAAAAACATGAACTGAAAACTACATTAGACCAGATATTCATTCTCAGCTCATTAGTGGAAAAGTTCCTAGAGAAGGGTAAGAAGTTGTATGCAGCCTTCGTGGATTTGGAGAAAGCGTATGACACGGTGGATAGACAAGGAATGTGGAAAATATTAAGAATATATGGAGTAAATGGGAAGTTCCTGAATGCCAAGAAGAGTACAAAAGAGGGAGCTAAGGCTGCAGTGCATGTTGATACCAATCTGAGTGAATTTTTCCATACAAATGTTGGATTGAAACAGGGATGTGTCATGTCCTCATGGTTACAAAGGAGTACACAGGAGAACGAAGAAAAGCAAACAGCAACAACCCTGATGGTCCTTTCATGGCTACTTGTTACAGTGTAGAATATGAATACGAGATCTAGTTCTACATGCTGAGGGATAAGGATAGTAAAGCAAGAAGGCTCTGGTTGTTCAGTATGTATTTGGATGGAGTTATAAAATAGGTACGAGGTAGAGCAGT
The DNA here is from genome assembly GCA_018397915.1 of Birgus latro. NCBI lineage: Eukaryota > Metazoa > Arthropoda > Malacostraca > Decapoda > Coenobitidae > Birgus > Birgus latro. Next base: position 56,707 of record JAGKTI010001178.1, read on the forward strand.
GTATTTTGGAGTGACCCTAATGAGAGTGGTCAGTGTTTGGAAATTCCTGTACTGTTGTTTGCAGATGATACTGCATTGTTAAATGAAGATGAAGGGGAACAGCAAGGCTTGGTGAGTGAGTTCGGGTGAGTGTGTAAGAAATGGGATCTAAAGGCGAATGTAGAGAAAAGTAAATTTATGGTCTTTAAGAGAAATCAAGCCACTGAATTTAAAGTGAGGCTGAATTAGAAGGAAATGAAAAATGTGAGTGCATTTAAATACTTGGGTAGTGTGATGAGTAAGGATGGAAGTTTAAAGGGTGAAGTGCTTGAAAGGGTACAACTGGGAAGAAAGGTTGCTGGTTCTTTGAAACCAGTGATAAGGAACAGGGAAGTGAGCATGGAAGTAGAAAAGTTGCTGCATGACAGTATTGTGATTCCAAACCTAACATATGAAAGTGAAGCCTAGGCCTTGTTGGTGGGACACATGTCAAGAGTGAAAGCAGTGGAAATAAGTAATCTGAGAGGAGCATATGGAGTTACATGGTGAGATAGACTGACAAATGAGGAAGTAAAGGAGCGTCGTGGTGTGGATGTGGATGTGACAGAAAGCATTAGGAGAAATACAATGGGGTGGTTTGGTTATGTGGAGCGGGTGGAAAGCGGGAGACTGGCGAGGAGAGTGTATGCGAGTGAGGTGGAGGAGGGGAAGGGGGGGGGGTGGCCGAGGATGAGATGGAGGGATGGAGTGGAGAGGCGTATGAGAGAGGAAGGTATGAGCTGGGAGCAGGGCAGTGAAATGGCATTGGACAGGGCAACATGGAGGTGATTTGTGGATAGACAGATAGACAGAAAACTATATTTACTATGGCGGTAAGTGGAGGCGCTCACCATCCACTCACTCGATGTAGTGCTGCTCTTGGGTGTCCACCCTTTCCTCTCCTCCATCCTTCTTTCCTTCCATCCTCTTCTGTCTTTCCTTCATTTTTTCCTATTCCTCCTGCCTATGGGTGACTTTACACTCCCTCTTCTGTCTTTCTTTCCTTCATTCTTTCCTATTCCTTCTGCCTGTGGGTGACTCTACAATGAGTGACAAGCCAAATGGTTTCCTGCACAACAGGAAACCATTTACTATGCTGGGTGGTAACGATATAACCAGATTATGGCACCTGGTAGTTTAGTGGGTAATTAAGGCACTACAGCCGGATTGAGCCAGTGCAGGTTTATATCCAAGAGGTGGTTGGGGTTCATTGCTCACGTAATGCCACTCAGGGATGAGTGAGGCTGATCACTCTCATCTTAAAAGTCAGGACCAACTTGCCTAGCCCAGGGCTCCTATGCTCCTCATCGGGTAACACTGAGTTAGATGATGGTGACGGTGGTGAAATAAAATGGTTTCAATATAAGCAACGTGACTGAATTAATCATGTAAAGTCAACATTCAACCTTTTCCCAAACTCCACTTAAAACAATCTTGGCCAATCTATACCCATGCCTCTATGATCTGAGTTTGTAAATATTACACTACTGTTAGCAATGGAGGAATGAAGACACTGTTCTACTCCCACGGTAATCTAAATTTCTTTTAGCGGGAAAAAAAAAAATCCAAGAATTATTCACAATATAATACTACAATGCGACATTACTACATGGATCAACAACCCTCTGAGGAAGAAATGCCTACACATGAAGTCAGACAATCTTGTGGGTAAAGACCTCTGATTGACACCCTATACATCCAATATTATTTATGATGAAAAGAAAGAACCCAAATTTCAGAGCCTGAAATGCCAGCTCTTTCAAAAAATAAGTAAATTAATACAGTAATCTCTCTACTTTCCGGTCGACCACTATCCGGTTACGCCACTGTTCGGACATTGTAGGCTGATGTTAAAAAAAAAAGAAAAAAAAAATCTGATTTTTTTCTACCTGTAAGTTTGAATTTGGCGTGAGGTGCCGAACAGCTATGTTTATATTCCATACCCACCGTCTCCCCTTCCCACCACTCCAATAGTTGTCTCTGAACTGCCGTGAGTTTTTGTTTACACAATCATAATTCACAGTGCTAAGGATTAAGTGCAGTTCAGCACTGGACTACTGTACATGCTTCAAGAGCATTTTCACCACTATCAGAGCTTTAGAGGTGGGATAAACAGCCACCACAGACATGTAAGTACACTGTCAACTGCCAAATATTTTCCATAATCACTTCTAAATCCCCATTCTCTGGTTACATTTTACTTACTTCATGCTTTGTGTCCCATATTTGAGTCCATAGGCTGTGAGAAAGGTGATTTTCTCAGTGATTACCATGTCCCTTACATTCACTATCTAGTCAACTGGTGAACATATTTGCCCTACTCACCTCCAAATCATAATTTTTCTGGTTACATTTTATTGACTTCATGCTTTGTATCCCATATTTGAGTGCACAGGCTGTGAGAAAAGTGATTTTCTCAGTGATTACCATGTCTCTTACATACGTTCACTATCTAGTCAACTTGTGAACATATTTGCCCTACTCACCTCTAAATCATAATTTTTCTGGTTACATTTTATTTACTTCATGCTTTGTGTCCCATATTTGAGTGCACAGGCTGTGAAAAAGGTGATTTTCTCAGTGATTACCATGTCTCTTACATACATTCACTATATAGTCAACTGGTGAACATATTTGCCCTACTCACCTCTAAACCATCATTTTCTGGTAACAATTTATTTATTTCATGCTTTGTATCCCATATTTTAGTGCTTAAGATGTGAGAAAGGGTGATTTTCTTAGTGACTGCCATGTCCAATACTTACTTACACTATGCTGTCAACTGGCGAACACCTCTGCCTTACTCACCTCGTTTCGTTCGTTTCGTTTTTGAAGGCTCCAACATGCTTGCATGTGTCGGCCTTGGTCACCTAATGGCGGCTCTCCACGCTGCTCGATCTCTGGCAGCCTCCCTATTCAGTCCCTTAACCCTTAAGTCACATTTAATGACCTCGTCCCATGTCTTTCTCGGTCTACCCCTCCCAACCCCTCCCCCAATATTAACACTTCTCACCCTCTGCACCCAATTATCATCCCCCATCCTCTCCACATGTCCAAACCACCTCAGCCTACCTCTCCTCATCACAACACCAATACACTCCAGTCCCATCCTACCTCTCAACTCTTCTATCGTAAACCCAGCCCCCCCAGGCCTTGCACGCAGGGACGCACTGCACATCCACCTAATCATTGTCATTTCTGTACGTTTAAACCTGTGAATATCCTCTTCCTTTACTGCCCAGGTCTCACTACCATACGGCATCACACTCCTAACACATGCTGCATACAAAGATCCCTTAGCACGTAAGGATAGTCCTCTCAATGTCAGGAGAGGCAACAGCTCCCTGAACTTCTTCCAACCACTTCTCACTCTAGCAACCGAGCTAACTCCAGCCCCACCTCCGGCACGTAACATGTCTCCCAGATAACAAAACTCCTCCACACACTCAAGAGACTCACCTGCAAGTTCAACCCTCTCATGCCTAACAATCTCCAGCTGCTCTCCCCGACACACCGCACACATGAAATCAGCATTATCTCGCAGTCTACCTCTAATACCACTACATCTCTTGTGCACCCATCTATCACAAACACTGCACAAGATAGAATCACTTCCCACACCCATGTGGCAAACTGCACATGGCCACTCTCCCTCTCCTCTGATTGTACCGCCACCAACCCTAGATATCATCACTTTTGTTTTATCTGCATTTACCCTTAAGCCCTTGTACCCCATACCATCTCTCCACTTCTTAAATCTTTCCTCAGCCTCCCCTTCATTCTCAGCAATCAACACCAAATCATCAGCATACAACATCTCCCATGGGAGTCCACCTCTGAAGTCACGTGAGAGGGTTTCAAGCTCCATGATGAACAACAAGGGACTCAAAACTGACCCCTGATGCACACCAACATTCACGGGAAACTCATCACTCAAAACTCCATTCACTCTTACCTGGGTGCGAGCACCCACGTACATGGCCATAACACAGTATATATATATATATATATACACCCGGTATAAATATTAAGTGATGCGAGTATAAGTGGATGGGGAATGTGTGGGAGAAGGAGGGAAATAAGAAGGGAGGAAGAGATCAGTGGGATGGAAATAGTGGAAGCAATGAAAGTCAAAATAGGGAAAGCACCAGGAATTGATGGAGTGTGTGGAAAAACTTTGTTATTTGGGAGACATGTTATGTGCTGGAGGTGGGGCTGGAGCTAGCTCTGTGGCTAGGGTGAGAAGTGATTGGAAGAAGTTCAGGGAGCTGTTGCCTCTCCTGACACTGAGAGGACTCTCCCTACGTGCTAAGGGGTCTTTGCATGCAGAATGTGTTAGGAGTATGATGCTGTACGGTAGTGAGACTTGGGCAGTAAAGGAAGAGGATACTCGCAGGCTCAAACGTACAGAAATGACAACGATTAGGTGGATGTGCAGTGCATCCCTGCATGCAAGGCCTGGGGGGGCTGAGTTTACAATGGAAGAGCTGAGAGGTAGGATGGGACTGGAGTGTATTGGTGTTGTGATGAGGAGAGGTAGATTGAGACGGTTTGGGCATGTGGAGAGGTTGGGGAATGATAACTGGGTGAAGAAGGTGAGAAGTGTTAATACTGGGGGTGGGGTTGCGAGGGGTAGACCGAGAAAGATGTGGGATGAGGTCATTAAGTGTGACCTCAGGGTTAAGAGACTGAACAGGGAGGCTGCCATAGATCGAGCAGCATGGAGAGCCACCATTAGGTGACAAAGGCCGACGCATGCAAGCACGTTGGAGCCTTCAAATACGAAACAACGAAACGAGGGGAGAGATGGCAGTGGAGTGGATATGGAAGATATGCAAACTGACCTGGGAAGAAGGCAGAGTTATGGAAGATTGGAAGCCAGGTATGATTATTCAACTATACAAAGGAAAAGAGGAAAATGAAGTGTATGGTAATCACAGGGGCATTTGTCCTCTTACTGTAATAGGAAAAGTATATGGTAGGATACTAACTGACAGAATTTGGGGAAAACAGAGGAATTAGTTGGACAAGAAAGGAAGAGCTTGTGTAGATCAGATATTCATTTTATGGTCTTTAGCAAAAAAGTTTCTAGAAAAGAGAAAAATGTTGTATGCAGCCTTCCTGGATTTGGAGAAAGCATATGACTGAGTGGATGGACAAGGAATGTGGAAAGATTAAGAATATATGGGGTAAATGGGAAGCAGATGAATGCCGTGAAGCGTATGCATGAGGGAGCCAAGGCTGCAGTGTGTGCGGATGGTGAACTCAGTGAACTTTTCTATTTGATAGTTGGACTGAAACAGGGATGTGTCATGTTTTCATGGTTGTTCAATCTGTATATGGAAGGGGTTATAAAAGAAATGCAATGTAGGGCAGTGGATGTTGGCATGACCCTAATGGAAGAGGGCAGTATTTGGAGCTTCCTGTTCTGCTGTTTGCAGACGATACTCAACTTTTAAACGAAGAGAGAGGGAGAGTGTGTAAAAAACGGAATCTAAAGGTGCAAGTACGGAATTGTAAAGTTGTGGTCCTCAAGAGAAATGAAGTCACTGTATTCACAGTAAGGTTGATGAGAATATGGAAAATGTGTGTGCATTTAAGTACTTTTGTAGTCTGTTGAGTAGGGACAGATGTTTTGAGGATGAGGTGCCTGAAAGAGCACAGCAGGGAAGAAAGGTTGCTGGTTCTTTGCAAGCAGTGACAAGAAATAGGGAAGTGAGCATGGAAGTAAAAAAACCCACTGCACGATAGTATTATGATACTGACACTACCATATGGAAGTGAAGCTTGGACCTTGTTGGGAGGACACAAATCAAAAGTGAGAGCAATGGACATGAGTTACTTGAGAGGAGCATGTGGAGTTACATGGAGACAGACTGACAAATGAGGAAGTGAAGGTGCGTTGTGGTGTTAAGGCGGATGTGACAGAAAGCGTTAGGAGAAATACAGTGAGGTGGTTTGGCCATGTGGAGAGGATGGAGAGCAAGACACTAACCTGGGGAGTGTATGTGGATGAAGAGGAGGGGGAGACTGAGTATGAGATGGAGGGATGGAGTGGAGAGGTATATGAGAGTGAGGGGTGTGAGCTGGAGGGAGGGCAACTAAATGGCAGGGGAGAGGCAACATGGAGGCAATTTGTTTGTGGCTGCCCCTTACAGGATTAAGTAGTCTGACTATAGACTGATATATATAGACTGATGGACCAAAAGGGTTAGTGTCCTGAGTCCAGGGCATCTTTTCATTTTATTCTTGCTATTTTCTGATGATTTTATTCAGCTTAGGACTGACTCTTTGAACTAGATGGGTAAGATGAAGTGTATCACTGTTGTTGTGGTCCCAGGCTCCTCTGAATATGAACCTGGTGAACAATAGGCTAAGACTCTCCTCTGCTGTCCACCACCTTTTCAGGAGATGGGAGGGAATCCACCACCTTTTCAGGAGATGGGAGGGAATCCAAGGGGTGTCTGAACTGCCGAGCTGCCCAGTTACATTACAGTACTGTCAATGCATGAAGGAGTCATTTTCTGGTACAATACATAAGGCCTTTCCTAAGTTGGATATTACTGTCTGGTAGTAGTAACAATACTCTAAAAAAGGAAGTCACTAAGATTCATGGGTTAAAAACACTGAAGGATAAACAAAGCAGGATACAGACAGACCTGACACTGGCATGAAAGAGACTGTAATCCTTGGCACTCGGGGTGGAGGTGTGGGGCTGGTCGGGGTCTGGTGGGTTGGAGTTGGGGGGTGTGGGGGGCAACGGGTCCTCCAAGCAGGCAAGCTGAAACGGACCTGTGCATGAAAACAGACGTCAATCAACATGGTGATGAATGAATGCTAAACAGTACTTGCATAACTGTTATTAAATGGTGTACCATGTACTTCACACATTTTGTGTCAGTCTTCCATTCTTGCGTGAGTTGGTCTCTTTTAGTTTAATGACCGTTTCCAAGCAGCAGGGTCTCCTGCTGCATTCTGGTCAAATCCTCTAACCCTGAGCTTCCATCTAAGAACCTTAACTTAATTTGACCACTGACTGTCAGCAGGGGGTTCTTTCCATTTTCAGGTGTGGGCAGCACTTCATTTTATCACTCTTATGTTTGCTACATATGGAAAAACCACCTTTGCCTATCACTGTGCACCACCTCACCAACATTCTTAATGACTAACCACCCTCTTCAATCTGAGAACATTGTTATATCCATCAATATGACACTACACTAATCAATCTAACTTTCACTTAACCATCCTAAAACCGATGAATATCTTCCGCTTTTATTGCATCTATCCTTCACCCTAACTAGTGCAATACATCATTAGACCACCTGGTGCACGTAAAATGCATGGTAACTGTATAAGGTAAAGGTAACTGTCAATCCAGTATACTGTAACCCATCTTGAGGAACCAGGCCTGAGGATAGGCTACCAGATCAAAGCATTCTGAGGCAACTGACCAGGACACAAACCATCATTATCACCTTAAATCTACTTTCCATCCATCCAACCAAAACTAAATAAATAATAAAAATAATATATACTAAAATATAATAATAAAAGAAGGTACAGAGGCAGGAGGATTATCAACAGAAAGGTCAGCAAAATGGGCCCCACTCAGTGTAGAGTCACTCACAGACAGAGGGATGATGAAAGACTGAAGAAAAGAAAGAAGAGGAAGGAAGGAAAGAAGAGAGAAAAGGGCAGTCACTCGAGAGCAGCACTATATCAAGTGAGTGGATGGTGAGTGCCTCCACTTACCACTATCACATCATTTAATTGGCTATAATTTTTCTCACTGCACTGGTCTGACAGCTGACATCACATGCATTTAGCAAGGAAGATGCATTTTGTTTTTCTACAGACAGCTATGAACACACCAATGGAAAGAAAATGAAGGTGCACGATCAGCAACTGAACCATCTGCCAACAGTGATTTGCCAGTCACACTCTGAAACACTAGCCCTGGAGAAGACCTAGGTTTAACAATGCCATGAACATGAATGCCAGGTGTAAGGGAATGCTACTTTGGCAAAAGGTTTTTAAAAATCCTCAAATCTTCCACCATCACTTCCCCCCTCTGATTTCCTCATGGCTGACATTCAAATTTCTTCAGCTGATGTGCTTTCTGCCATCACTGGCCTCACTACTAACAAGGCATATCGGCCTGATGGAGTCCCTCCTGTTGTCCTCAAGAACTGTGCTTCTGTGCTTACACCCTGCCTAGGTAAACTCTTTCGCCTTTGTCTATCAACTTGTACCTTTCCTTCTTGCTGGAAGTTTGCTTTCATTCAGCCAGTCTCAAAGAATGGTGACCATTCCCAACCCTCTAACTATCGTCCAATTGCTTTAACATCCTGTATCTCAAAAGTTTTCGAGTCAATTCTTAACAGAAAAATTTTAAAGCATCTTTCCTATCACAACTTTCTTTCTCATCGTCAGTATGGGTTCCGTCAGGGACGCTCCACTGGCGATCTTCTCACCTACCCTTCAGAATCCTGATCATTCTCCTTTTGGGACTATGGCGAAAGCTTTGCCATTGCACTTGACATCTCAAAGGCTTTCAATCAAGTCATACGGCTTCTATCCTTCTATCTGTGCCTTCATCTCTAGCTTCCTTTCTGGTTGTTCTATAGCTGCTATTGTAGACGGCCATCGCTCTTCTCCTAGATCCATCAACAGTGGTGTTCCTTAGGGTTCTGTCCTATCACCAACTCTCGCCCTTTTATTCATCAATGACCTTCTAAGCTGTACATCTAACCCTATCCACTAGTACGCTGATGACTCCACCCTTCACCTCTCCTTTCGGTTCCCGCAACGTCCATATCAGCAGTTACTTCAACAAACAAGGGATGAGGCTATGGCACACCTAATGTCTGACTTGGCTTGTATCTCTGATTGGGGTAAAATTAATCTTGTTGTTTTTAATGCATCAAAGACTCAGTTCTTACACCTATCAACCCGGCAAAACCTTCCACAGGAGTACCCACTAATGTGTAATAATATCCACCTTAATCCTGCTTCATCCTTGAACATGCTTGGGGTTTCATTCACTCGTGACTTATCTTGGAAAGATCATATTACATCTCTTGTAAAATCTGCTTCCAAGAGATTAGGTGTGCTAAGCCAACTCCATATCTTCTTTACCCCTGCACAGTTGTTAAGGTTATAAACAGGTGTTAATCGCCCCTGTGTAGAGTACAACTCTCATGTGTTGAGAGGCTCCCCACATACAGCTCTTCTCAATAGGGTGGAGTCAAAGGCTTTTCGTCTCATCAACTCTCCTCCTCTCACTGGCTCCCTTCAACTTCTGTCTCTTTGCCGCACTGTTGCATCTTTATCTCTTTTTTCTATCAATACTTCAATGGTCACTGCTCCTCTGAACTGTCTGCTTGCATCTCCCACCTATACGATGGGCGTGTAGCACCCGTCTAGCAACAAACTCTCATCCCTTCTCTGTCCAACTCTATAATGCAAGAATTAACCATTACTCCCAGTCCTTCATTTATGCAACAGGTCAACTCTAGAACTGTCTCCCTCTGTTTGTATTTCCTACTTCCTGTGATCTCCAGTCTTTTAAACGCAATGTGTCCAGGCAACTCGAAATGATCGAATCTTGAATTTGGCTCTCTCTTGTATTTTTATTGTTTTTCTTGGAAGGAATGGTTTATGGGCTCCTGGCCTTTGGTTCCTTTTTCCTAGCATAAAAAAAAAAAAAATGCATATCAGATTGTGACTCAGCCTCTCAACAATCATCACTATGCTCATATATGCACAGTTACTTTCTGACCTTGCTGCTCTAAACATTAAAAAAAACTCTGAACCATACTGAGAGATCCAATTCAGAATCAAGCGGCAATGTATCAGTTCTTTCATGTACAATCATACACCTCCAGTGTATTCCACTAAGGAAAAAATTATAGAAAAAACTAAGAATATAACTAACTGAATATGAAATCTACGCTCAAAGCAAATGCTTTAGGTGCTGAATTAACTTTGATGGACTGTAGAATAAAATTACTTGTTTCCTGCAGCCCACCTTCCACCTTTTGGGGGAATGAGACGGCACTGAGGGGCATCTGCAATAACCACTACCTTGCTATGTCAGTAAAACAAAATCAAGGCATTCCTCTACATCGCAGGTTCAATGCTACAGGGACCACCTAACCCAACCCCCCCCCCAAAAAAAAGAAAATCATACCATGATCCCTGAGAAGAGGTGAGTTGTCAGGTGCAGGTGTGTGGGGTGGGGGTGATGATGGCTTGTTGCCAGTGTGGGGTGAGGCAGGTGCTGGTCTCTTACACTGGCAGAGCAGCTCCGTCAGGGTCGCTGCCAACTGCTGGTCCACAGTCGCGCTGTCAACCTGCCCACAGACAACAACACATAGAAATTCATACTCTTGTTGGTTGAGGAGGTTCCCCTGCACCTCTTCCTTATCATTTTAATTTTGTATATGGTAGCTGTGTTAAGATATTATTAGAAATGGTTTATGTCATTTATGTCAATATAAAAAGAAGATACCAGTAAATAATATACTGTACAAGAGATATACAGGGCATAATATGTTACAAAAATCATTACAGAATATGTGCTAGAAACACTCCTATGCTAATGATAATAAAAGCTTATGTGACTAACTTTTTAACCCTCTTTACCACTACATAGGGTGGAAGGGTCCCAGAAACAGGAAGAAGAAAATATTAATGCCAAAGAACTCTCAAAACAAAGCACCCAGTGAAACAGGCCACACATTCATTCACTCAACATTCCAGTCTTCAGAATTTACCATAGGAAAACAAAAAAACAAAACAAAACAAAAAAGACTGACTAATCTCCATTTTCTTAGTCTACCAATTATGGGAAGTCCGGTGTACCCCACAGACAGCCTCAAAATTAATGTCACTGTACTGATGGAGCTAAAACCTTGGCCGTGCACTGACTCACCTCCCTGATCTGAGAATACTGGAACTTTGATATGAGGTTTTTAAGCAACACTGCCTGGACTGGGGCAATGACAGCACAAGGCCCTCCACTCGTCTGTAGCAGCGCTGTCTTCTCTTCTTCACTAAATATGAACCCTGAAAGAAAGCATTACATAAGTCATAACCTGCACTCACTAACACATGATCAGTTCAATATTGTAACCAATTTGTTTCACAGGAAGGACAAGAAGAAGACATGACCTTCCCATGTCTCTTGTTACTATTGTAAAATTAAATAGCTACTGTGTTAAGTAAAAAAAAATATACGGTACAAGGTAACATGTAGCCACAAACGAATCGCTTCCATGCCGGCAGTGAAGTGGCATTGGACAGGGCAACATGGTGGTGATTCATTTGTGGCCACCCCTTACGGGACTGAGGCATCTGGCAAAACACAGACAGATAGATTCTGTTTTTCAAGAAGGAAAAAGACATGGAGTGTAGAATTTTACCTGTCCTTAGTTCTTCCTGTTCCCTACATATCAACAAGTGGGTTGGCAGAGGACTTGTGCCTCTCCCCATAAAACAACTATCGGAAACTCAAAGACAAAAGGCCACCACTTTCAGGATTGTGGAGTCTGGCTATAGATAGATACCAGAGCATATATACAGGTAGTTTTTCCTGAAAGAAACGAAACTACCGTATACATGAATAGGAATTAATGACACAAAATCTCAAACTGAAGAATGTTGGGTTTTTATCCATAACACTTCTGAGTATAGTTAGGATAAGTTAGATGTCCTAGAATGTTAAGGAAAGTTGAGTTTAGTTCTGCGTGGCTCATTTCTAGACAAAATGATTGATACTTAATTTGACTAATCCTAACCTAACCCAAGTGAGCAGTGCAGTCCTCGATAATTACCAAATGCTGCTTTCAGTGTTCAGTTTGGTTTGGCTTGTGTTATATCCACTTACTATGAGCACATGTGTGGTGAAACTCTATGATCAGTAATATCAACATTATCCATTCCAGCAGCATCTAACGTATCCTAATCAAACCTATTTAATTTACACTAACCTCGGACATCACCAATCCTCTCTAAAATGTTGACACACAAGAACATTACATAAGTAGGGAAAAAATTTCGGAAACCAGTAAAATTATTCCTTTTCTAAGGCTGTAGTACTCCTTTACCAAACAAGGAAGAAATCACAAGGCCATGACACACGCCTGGTCTGACACAGCACAATTACTAAGCCACCAAAAAGCTGTCCTGACCTTGCGACCACCTGGCAAACAGCTCAGGCCGTATGCTGGGTCCCCACACCAGCTGAGACACCTCCTGGATAGACTCTGACACGCGGGGCGACCCTTCGGTCATTATAATTGTGTGGTGATGCTGACTCACGAGCAACTACAGTCTTTTCATTGACAGGGCGTAATGTCTCTGCCTCGCCGCAACCCTTCACCCAAACTGCCACTAATGGTAAACAATGCGATTTGCCTTAACTACTGCTGATGTCTGGTATTTTTAAGAAGTATAACAATTTCTATAATTTATTCTATGCATAAATAAAATATGAAGAAATTTTTGAGCAAAACTTCAAATATTATAAAACTTTATAGATTATAATGTTCAAACGTAATCGTAAAAGAGTAATGGCGGGAGGGCCACAATCCTTAGCAGTACTAAATCGGTACGCTGCATAGTTCCGCAATTTGACAGGATTTTTCTAGACTTTTCCATGTCGCAAACTGTGACCTCAGTATATTTCACATTAATATTATCTTGTATGTGACATAAGCAAACGATGTCAATACTCGATATACTGTATATATATAAAAAAAAAAAAAAACGGCAAATTCTGTCTGTCCATGTGTCTGAAACCCCTCTAACTCGGGATACACTTGCTCTGCATAGACATATTATACCTTTTTGGAATCAGGATGATCCCGGGATTGAAAATCTGCCCTTCATCTGGTACTTGAACAGTTTGTGAAATTCTGTCTGCCCGTCCGTGTGTCTGAAACCCCTCTAACTCGGGAGACACTTGCTCTACATAGACATATTATACCTTTTTGGAATCAAGATGATCCCGGGATTGAAAATCTGCCCTTCATCTGGTGCTTGAACAGTTTATGATTTGAAGAACTCAACTCAATTGAAGTTCCACGGAGTTTGTGATTTGAAGAACTCAGGTGAGAGCGCCCAATTAGCCTTCCGCAGCCGTGCGGACTTTTAAGCTAGTATATAATAAATAGCATAAAAGCTAATATCAAGGTGTAATACGAATACTGGAAAGCTCTTGACATGGAGAGCTGGAGCTCCCGTTTAATCAGCCCTCGGGACTACTAAGTTCCTAACCATCCCCCCCTTCGCTGAACTTTTTCAGTGTTTCAGTAACACAGGGAGTAGACCAGCATGCTCTCCAGTACGAGTTTTTCTGTCAACACCAAACTACATGCACGCTACACACTACACTTCCTTTTCAAAATTTTAGAAAAAAAATGGCGTCTAGTAACGTAGCCTCGGATTCCTCGGTTGGGGGGGGGGGAGGATTATAAATTCCCACACCATCCACTCCTCTCCCTGTGACGACTCAGCGAGCTGCCTGGATCCACTATCTGACTCACTTCTTTATTTCTGCAACATTCGCAGCCTTTCCTCTAACTTTCTCTCTGTTGAGCACCATCTCTCCTCCTTTAAACCTTACCTTCTCATCCTAACTGAGACCCAGCTGTCTGAGGCAACTGACAGCAAACCTTTTTCTGTATCCTCCTACTTTTTCTATACTCATTTTAAAACCAAGGGCGGCTGTTGTGTATATGTACGCAACGACTTATCTTGCTCTCGTGTTGCTGAACTTGATTCTTCTGAATTCTCTTCTCTCTGGCTTCGGCTTTCCTGTCTTTCTCTGACTAAATATATCTGTGCTGTTTACTTATCCC
>JAGKTI010001178.1:80244-94368 GCA_018397915.1 Birgus latro
ATTTTATTTAACTTTTTAGCTATCCATACTTGTAAAGGAGGTAACTGCTTGACTGTTTGTTGTTGGTGCTTAACTCTGGTCTGTCGGGCTGAGCAGACCTGTCGACCACAGGCAACTGCTTCCGTGGGACCATCCAACAGGTGCAATACAGTACATACACCTTGTGGTAGACAGTGCCTGACCAGGGTGGGATCAAAGTCCTCCCCGTGACGAGGTGCAGGGTAACGTCAGGAGAATTGGCTCCTGGGTGGACGCCGCAGCTGCTCCATTCAGGGTGCACAGTGACACCACGTATGGGCAGCTGTGGAAGGCTGTGAGTCATGGTGAAACTAATTTGGAATGGACTGTAGTGAGGGAGGCCACATCAAACTCCCGCAGTTCCAATAAGTCCCTCTTGAGCTGCTTAAGTCGTCAGGAGATTAGCGGGGGATAATGAGACAAAGACGTCACTGTACAGGTATGATTACAGGTATTTCAGAATCTCCCGGTAGCTCTTGTTCTTCCCATAACAAAAAAAAAGCTTAGTTACGGGAGAACTGTCGTTAGTTATATTGTGTACATCAGGACAGGCCCTTAATTTTCTTCCTCAGTGTGCCACCGGTATCACATCTGGTGTCTTGTGGTGGTGAAGTAGCCTACAGCGTCTTAACCTTTACACATCACAGGCTTACCCAGTGGCAAGTAATATAATTTTGCATTAGCCAGAGTAATGGTGACACAGATTCAGCTGAAGTCTGTGGCAGAATGGAAGTCGTTTTTTAATCCTTGCATCTCGGGGAGGTTTTCAGTGGCAAGTACAGTAGCCTGGCGTTAGCGAGCGAGAGAGAGAGAGGGGGAAAAAAATCCTTAGCAGAGGCTTATGGGAAACCTAGAGGATGAAAGCCACCCATGAAAATCACACTCACTTTGGTTTCATTATGACTGATCTTCATTGGGAACTAGACAACTGTGGGTTAATGATGTCGTAGCCTCAGCCTCTGGAAGTGAACCCGGTGAGTTGCAGACTGAAACTGGCCTTCTGCAGCCCACCTTCCTCCGTTCGGGGGACGAGGAGGGAGTAGAGGGACATTTGTATAACCAGGCACCGCGTGGAGTCGTCCCTGTCCACCTCCACGAGTGTCGGTGCAAGAGGTGTTCATGTCTCTATTTAATCTTTAACACATGATACATTTACTCCAGCTTGTATGTTAGCTGTGTAAATATGACTTTTCTAATGCTGATGTTTTCTTCCTTTTCAGGCACAGGAGTTATGGCGTAAGAGGGCGACTGTTATCAATGTGAGCGTAGGTGAAATGTAGTTATGACAATATGGCGCAAAGACCCTGTAGGCAATGGAAGGGTTACTCAAGTGTTCCTCCTTCCCGAGTCACCCATTTCCACTCCTTCACTACACACGCTAGAGTAGAAACAATATTGATGGTGAAGTCTTATTAGCCAGGATTTTTTCTACCACGACGTAGCTGTAACAGAGTGTAGTAGTG
Organism: Birgus latro; assembly: GCA_018397915.1. Lineage (NCBI taxonomy): Eukaryota > Metazoa > Arthropoda > Malacostraca > Decapoda > Coenobitidae > Birgus > Birgus latro. The sequence goes on from JAGKTI010001178.1 coordinate 81,726, forward strand.
GGTAGGTGAGACGAAAAAAAGGCTTGTGAGCGCTAACGTAACATATCGCGGTCGCCATGTTTGCTGAGTCGTCGGGGAGTCGGTGTTTACAAATGGGCCGTGTTGTTGTTGTTGAATTTGGAGACTTCGTAGCGGTTTCTCCTCTTCGATTTATTTTGCATATTACGCCTTGATAACCCTCTTGTATGTTAGTGATGCACTCGATGTGGATAACAAAAAGGTAGAGAAAATATGCTAGAGAATTTAAGGGGTTGCAAAACGATCGCTAGGAGGAGGAAACACGAATCCTCCCAAATTAACAAAATACGGTTCGTTGTTACTATTCTTTGTGCTCCGGACCCACTGTGGATATCAGAGGGGAAGTGATCGTAGTTAGATAAAGAAAAAAAACGGTAATATTAGCTAGATTAAAGACAAACCATTGTAGATGAGAGAACTTTAGTTAAAACTGACCTATATAGCATTTTGATAGGTAACTGAGACTTTGAAGGTGATACACAACAATATCATCGTTATTTTTTATCATTTTGTTATTTTATCTCCGAAGTTAACGTGTAAATACAATACTCAGCGCTACCAAAGACTTGTAATGTATATAGTGGTGAGGAGACGTCGCTAGAGATGCATGCAATAGAGGAACGGATCGCTTGTTGCAACACTCAATCAAAATGTTGCTTTTTTTTTTTTCATGACTTCCCGCTGTGGGTTGTGTTCCGTACCTTCAATAATTGTAGATTTCAGTGTATGGCTTACGTGAAAAGAAAGAAAATTAGTTGTTTATTTATTAAGCGCGAAATTAGACGTGAATTTATCATATCTGTATAGTACTGGGTAAAACATTATTATTAATTATTATTATTATTATTATTATTATTACTATTATTACTATTACTACTACTACTACTACTACTACTACTACTACTACTACAAAAAGAAATTAACACACACACACACACAGCTTCATTACCGTATTCATGCCTACACCTGAAATCTATAATTACAAAGGTGCATTAAAAGCCATAGCCAGGATACTTACGGAACAGCCTAGAACACTTTTGATAGTGCTACATTTCGGCGGATTGTGTGTGTACAGGGAGGCAAAAAGTATGTTCCTGCTCATATTTTAATGGGTATGTTTTGCTGTCTGTAGATGACATTAAAAAAAAAAAAAAAGATTCTGCTCATATTCGTAAGGGCTACATACCTGGCCTTCCCATGATTCAAGGTTCATCTGATTCATCCACACACCTGGCTGATTCACCATACTCTTTTTACGCTATCTTGGCCTAAAATTCCCCATCTCTCCATCTTCAAAGCTGAGATGTAGCGATAGATTACCACTGGAATAGGATGTCAGTCACGCAGAAGTGCTAGGAAGAGGATGTAGAGCCGTGTTAGTGTCTCTTTCTGCCACTGAGCGACGTGAAACAAACCACAAACGGACGAAAATCTAGGCCAGGCTGAGAGGAGGACGGTCACTGAAAAAACGTCATACACTCCCCCACCCACTTCCTCCTTACATGGCCCTTCCAGCTCTCTCCGCACAAACTATTATAAGTGCTTGCATAAGAAAGCATTGCCAATTACCACAGTACATAATATAAACAGTTGAGAATAGAAAATACGTTTAAAATGCGTTTGAAACCCAGAGGAGAGTTCAAATGGGCTCCGGATACACCGATTGGCTGATATTATTGGATTAAGCCGTGACTATAACTTTCCTAACTCCCTATAGTCCAAAAAAATCTCAAAAATAAAATAAGCAGTGATAGTAAACCCATATATAAGCCTGAACATTATTTTTTATCTTCCTGTACAGTGTGTGACAGTATCGCGGCGGGTGACCCATGTTTCCATCATACATTTAAGAGAATTTATACTTACATGAAAAAAAGACAAAGTGATATTAGGAATTTATTACTGTACATTTCAACTAGGTAAGGAGTGGAATCGTAAAATGGGTAATTATAACAGCTTCAGATTAAAATGGAAACGCTATGCTTGACTGTTGAGAAAAAGATTTACAAGTTTAATGCATTTTTGAATTATCAGCCTCCTGGAATGCACTCAGCTGAATAATATCGTCTGGTTTTTGGCTATTCCAATCATGAAACTGTTGACTCTGAAATGTTTGAATTGTTATGGAAATCTCTAATCGATGGCATTTGCCGTATTTAAACATTGATAAGAGTACTGTACTTCCTCAGTCATCATGTTTTTCTTCCCCGGTCGTTGCTTATTGGTATACCACTGATATAATTAACAAATATAAGGAAGTCTTACACCTTCTCTCTTTGTGGTATAAAGCAGCGAGTAAAACAATAATAATCTGTGTTATATCTGTGAATTAATGAGGACCGAAGGACAGACGAAAGTGTGCAGTAGTTTAAGGCTTCCACCGAGATGAAGTCGGTCGCTTACACTACCAATCGAAAATGTGAAAATGGGGAGATGACAACAGATTCTACCTATGTAAACGGGACTCTCTCTCTCTCTCTCTCTCTCTCTCTGAAGTCACGAAAAGTTGGAAGGAGAGCGGGAGATATGAAATGCGGGAGAGAAGAGAGGAAGAGTACAAAGAAAAGGAATGAGAAGGATACGGGGGAAGGGAAATTTCGGGTGAAGATGATAAAGAAGGAGCAGGAGGAGGAACGGGAGAGAAAGAGGGAGAGAAAATGAGTGAATTGGGATGCAAAGATAAATCGGTTCTTACTCAGTCCCCCTTCGTCAGCTGCGTGTATTCTAGAAGAGCAAAATATGAGTCGAGCATTGAAGCGGAGTGTACCATTTTAACCTCTAGCTATGGAGAGATAGTTGTCAGAAAAAATTACAGTGAATCTAATCAGTAACATTTTTCTAAGCTGTGTTCATAGCCAGCCTCAAATACGTTTCGCCACACTGACCATTCTGCATTTACAAAGATGAAATATCAAATGTATTCATAAACCCGCGCTTGGCCGGGTATTGCTTAGAGTATGTTGCCTTGAATGTATTTTTTTGCATGAGAAGCGATGTTGGCTACTGTACATAATCTTAAACGATGATTATATGACACTTTTTTTTTAAGGTATTTCTCGTGAATGTTCAAGATGTTCACTTTTACGGCACAGGAAAGGATGAGATGTGGTACCGAAGCCTCGTTCAGGTGGTTCGTTTCATGTGACTCTTTCGCCCCTTCTTCCTTTCCCAGTCTTTTCCGCTCAATTTTCTGATAGTTTTGATCCTGCGAAAGGTTTTGGGTCAAAGGATTAACATTTTCTTCACCTCTTTAGTATATATTAACGCAAGATCGATGCACAAAACACCAGATGTGAGAGAAAATGTTGATGGCTTTTCAGAAGACTGGGCGGATGTCACCAGAGCGAGGCTGATGGCGTCACTGTTCCCATGTGTTGGCTATGATGTTACGCATAATTTGTCATAAGTTAGATGTTGTCTGCTTTGAAATGTACATGAGTGTGTGTGTAAATAAAACAAAGTGTAGGAGTTTTTCTCAGAGTTGACAGGTTCGCAGGAGGTTGCATTCGTTCATTTAAAAACTGCCAGCTCACAAGTCGATGTCCGATGATGTTCCATTTTTTACCGATATTCCCAGTATGTAATAAGTGTCATGTGAAGAAATGTAGGCTTGCAGAATTAATGAAAATGTTTATAGCAGGTGGTGACAGTTTTTATTATTTGGTTTTTTTTTTCAAAGATGTATCCCCGGTGAGTACATAGTTAGCGAAAGTATGACTGTAAATACATGTCAGGAGGATGTAAAGATATCACCATTATTATTATTAATTATTCAACTCCATGCTTTTAATAGACAATAACCAAATGCAAGACATTAGAATTAACTGTAGACTCTAGGATACTGAATGTTTCTTTACCAGACAGTGCTAGACTGATGCATTTATGAGGCACAGGTATATCAACTCTTTACATGGACTGTATTTACAAAGGCTGGGAGGCTCGCTTGGCACCTCTTCCTTACTAGGTTTTCTTCTCTTTTTCTTCTCTTTTTAATATCTATCGTTGAAAATACATAGTTTTGATTTATTTTTTACAAATTTAACGTTATCAAACCGATGATGTCTTTGGATTAGACCTTTGAAAATTTTTAACTAGAGGGCTTAGATGTATCACTAACTAATCACTGCTAGAGGTCTTTCCTAAGGCGAAAATAATTGGAAAAAGCAAGCAAATAAATACATAAATAAATAAATAAATAAATACATCCTTGTACTGAAGGGTTTCAATATCTTCACTATGGGATATTTTGTGCTGTATTTTTGCTTTTCTTTTTCCCGAACGATTTTGCTCAGATTAGGAAAGATTTCGCGCTGGAGGGCTTATTCTTGGCACTCCTTAACCCCTTCTCTCCGTGGGTGCTCTCTGAAATGGAATTATAATCTGGTGACAGCAAGAATGAAAAAAAATATATATCTCGTCATTTCAATACAGTCTATGTTGATTTGGAAAAGATTTGGATCACATAGGATGCTAAGGTACGTGGATGGAAAGCACTGTTTTTAAGTCCTTTGGGTTGAGTCGGAAGGAGTGAAGTGACAGAGGGAGAATTTGATGGTGAGGAAGGGAATTTCAGGTAAATGTGCAAATTTAACCGCTAAGGAAGAGGTGCTAGGATGCCTTCTGGTTCCGGATTCACAAATAAACTTACCATCAATCCTGAAAATAAAATAAATAATAGTTCGTGATAATTTTCCTTTCGTAAGTAAGATTTGGTAATGTAGAAAGAACGAGAGATTTGGGAAGATTCATAAATTCCCCTTGTCCTTCCTACCAAAGCAAGTCATAATTACGAAAGGTATGTGGTCGTAAGGGGCTTGGTGAATCCGGTAATACGGTCCATAAATTCCGAGTGTTTCCCATTTTCTATGTAAACAAACTTGCGCTACTACTTTCCCTTGCGTCACTCTGTTTATTTTCGCCTTCATTTCTCACATTTACGAGGAACTGTGTACACTCCTTACTAGTTGTACTAAAGTAACTATATCATGTATTTCTAGTAGCATAGATGTCAAAAAAAACAATGCAGTATTACCTATGTCTTTGGAGTGACTGTTTTAGAAAATGGATATATCAGTGTAGAAGCGACCTGTTTTAGGCTATGGGTCTAAACGCACTCCACAAAACACCGAAGGCTCGTATCCCAGTCAGCTTTTGTTTACATCTTCTTAACTGATTTATTTATGCATATGACTTGTTAATATCCCCTTATATGTTAATTATATCTGAGTCAACAGTATAGCGATGTAAGGAGCATGTAAGTGAATAACAGACCATAACCTTAATGCGCAAAACAAATCGGTAAGAAAGAGGTGCTAAGCTGACGAGAATACGAACCTAAATGACAAGTTAATGATGATAATAATATCTCTCTATAACTCCTTGACCAGCTGTATATCGTAAGTGATTTCCTTAATGAGCCTGTAATGATTTAGTCTGCTTTGCACTTTTCTACTTATTGATAAAGGATACGTTTTTTGGTACACTGAACAAAATGAAGCTGATTTTTTAGAATTTTATACCCATTTTAAGATTAGAGGAATGTAAACATGTGAACAGGATTTTTACATAAGGCCTTTCCACACACACACACACAGACACACACACACACACACACACACATAGCTCTGCGTGACATTTCCAAAAAAGCATTCACCGCTAGAGTTACCAGGCAGGGCGGGATTCACAATTTTTTCATTTTCATCCGTTTCCCTGTCGTAACTTGGGTCTGTTTTTGGAAAGTTGTACTCATCACTTTTAACTAGGCGTAAAATTGCCGCCATCTTCTTCAAGCTCCAGTGATTAAAATCCAAAATGTGATGCATAAAATTGCAATCTCCTTCTTCAGGCTCGAGAAATTAGCGCTAAAAATGAGTAAAATGGCCACCTTCCTCAAGCTGAAGGGATTAACGCAAGAATACTACGATACTAGCCACAAAGAAGTGCCGCGGAAAATATGTACGATGTACTGTTGTATTCTGCAGCGAGATACGTAAAATAGGTGCCTAAATGATGAAAATCTCCACGAAATTAATTATAGACACAGAAAGAGTCCATTATTTCTCCTCGTTTTCTCAAAGCTGATGTGTACGATAATTTTCCTCACTGAACTGAAACGAAAGCTTATTATTGTAACAGTACACGAAGTCGACTACATTTTTTTTTTTTTTTTTAAATATAAGGAAGAAGGAACCAAAAGCCAGGAGCCCACAAGATTGTTCCCTCCAAAGAAAAACAAAAAAAAAGATAGTGTGCCAAATTCAAGATCCGTTCAAGATGTACACTGCGTTTGAAAGACTGGAGGTCATAGGCAGTAGGAAATGCAGAGGGAGACGGTTCCAGACTTGACCAGCTGCATACATGAAGGACTGTGAGTAACGGTTAAAAGGTGGTGTATCACTGCTATAAACATCTCTCGGGAAAAATATAAATACACGAAGTAGGGAAAAAACAGGGAAGGTAAATGGTAAATATTTGTGAAGGAACGGATCTTGAATTTGGCGCGCTATTTTTTTTTCTTGGAGGGAACAATTTGCGGATTCCCGGCCGTTGGTTCCTTCTTCCTTGCATAAAAAAAAATAAAATAAAAATAAGTTACGCCTGGGAATCGATCGTCAAACCGTTCGTGCATCCAACCCATGGACCGTATTTTCGTGGGTTTAAGCGGCCTTGGAGCAACCTCTTTACCGATTTATTTTTACGCCTTGATGTTGTAAATTGTCTCTTTAATTTCCCACAAAGGTTGCAGAAAATAAATAAATAAAGGAGACCTATTAAGTTTACTGAAATAAAACAGGTGAAAAAGAGGTGATGAGGAGAGGACGGTATTTTAGATGGATTTGAGTCTTCCGTAACGCATCTCGCAGAATAAATCGCTTTGAAAGAGGTTTTACGAAGACTTCTGCCACCTGGAATCTGTGGCCTGAAGCTGACGAAAATACTGTTCATCGTGTTTTATTTATTTATTTATTTAACATGTATGGCTGACTCGAGGTCGCACAATGCATTTCTCAGCTACCAGTTTATAATCATAATAAGGTCATAGTTGAAATATCTTAAGGGACGCCAAAATAATAGGGCTATTCTGTTTACTTGCTGTCCTAGGCATCAGCAAGTTAGAGATGTGTTTCCCAAGGACCAAAAGTATATATATTTTCGACCCAAAATCATGTAGGTTTGAATTTTTAAGAGAGACCAAAAGAAAATGAAATATACGGTTCTGCGCAATTAACAACACACATACACGCACACGCACGCACGCACACACACACCATATGGTCCTTCCGTTCATTTGCTGCGCTAGGCTTCGGCAAACAGTCGAGAAATGCCAAATCTTACTCTCAAAAAAAAACATCGATTCCGTGTGTTTTGATCTTAAGGAAAGCCTTATAGATGGTATTATGTTTAAATTTGAGAATGAGTGCCTGTCTAACGCCTCACTGTTTTCATGTTACTTTAAAAACAGCATCGTCAAATTCAAATATTTAGGCTACTGTCATCGTGAATTTTCTCTGGCTATTACGTCGTACACTAAGTGGGATTGGAGATTTCGTATTCCCTCCTCCTTTGCGATTTATTTTGCACATTAACCCTCATTATCTTATATTACTGATGCAAAGTCAGTATAAAAGGGAAATAAACAACGTACAAGAAAATGATGGGGAGGAAAGTGCAAATTAAACAGCTGAGGGAGAAGGTGCAGCCTCCAATGCCATCTAGAGTTCGGCTCTGTAACTGAGACTAAGTTGTTGTTGTATCGTCGTGAATGGTTATAAGTTTTTGACAGATATTTATGTACAAATAATTTTTAAGTTTTTCATTGTGGCGAGGTGGTGCTATGTGTGTCAGGCGGTGTAGTATATTAAGCCAATAAAGTGTGAAGTCTCATGGGCAGTTTTTTCTTTTTTTTTAATAACTTTTAGTGTACTGGTCCTGCATTTCATCTGATGGAACTGAGTCACAAAAAACTTTAATACTGTCGTTGTGTGAACTCCAGTGAGCCTTAGTTCCCAGGTAGGAATGAGTCTCCTTGGTTACTGGTCAAATCAGCCGTCCCGTCTGACTACACCTGGCCATCAACTAAGATAATAGGTTTTAAAGGTCTCTGCCAAATTAAACAGACTATAGGCCTATGCGGGATCGTATGAGGCTTCTTTATAGTGAAACCCCCTGTGTGGAAAATCTTTAGGAAGTGACTGACAGACAGGGCCACTCCACGAGATATTCCCACACCAGATAAATATAAATAAATGTCCTGAGGGGATAACCACTTCACACCGAGGACGCCATTATCTCCTCGCTACTCTCAGGTGTTCATTTACCTGAGGCGAGATTGAGATAGGAGAGAGAGATGTAATTACCCTTTCAGTACGAGACGCCTTTACAAGTTAGAAGAAAATGATCTGGAGGTGAGAGAGGAAGCTGAAGAAGAGAAACTAGAGGAGGAGGAGGAGGAGGAGGAAGAAGAAGAAAGAAGAAGGAGGAAGAGGAAAGGAGGATGAGGAGGAGGAGGAGGAAGAGGAAACGATGTGGAGGAGGGGAAGTAGGAGGAGGAGGACGCCGAGGACGAGGACAAGGAAAAATAGAAGAAAAGCCAGAGGATACAAGGGTCTGATGGAGACTGCTTGTAGACTTTCATCATTAGACATTTCCCCTTTTTCAAAACAAACTCGTCTGGCAAAATGACTCTCTATACTTCTTTATTATCCCTGCCTTCCTCGCCTCCTTCAGGTAGATTAGTTACACATGAAGATCTGGTAGGAACCGCCTAACAAGGGCTGCCTGACCTGCGGTAATCCTCTCTTTTATATATATATGTTTCTGAAGGAAATTACAGGCGCTATGAGGGGGGGAGAGAGAGAGAAAGAGGGAGGGAGAGAGGGAAGGGGGAGAAGTAGTAGAGAGAAGTAAAAGTGGCGTAGAAGACACAGGATGAGAGAGAGAGAAAGAGAGACGTGGGGGGGAGGCAGGAATCCCTATAAAGTAGCAGAACTGAAGCATTTACCAAGAAACGGAAGTAATACAAGACTGACTGAATATTTACCGTTGTGTTACTCATACAACCAAAGAAGGTGGTGGGTCTTGCTACACATCGCCTTTAGCAAATACAGTTATATATAGTCCGTGGTTACTAATTCCTGGGTGCAGCCACACGCCCTTTGGGAAATATTAGTTAGTGTATGCGCTGTAACAGAGAAAATAACAGAGGAATTAGTTGGAGAAGAACAGGGAGGTTTTAGGAAGGGAAGAGGTTATGTAGATCAGATTATTCATTCTTAGATCTATAGTGGAAAAGTTTCTAGAGAAGGGAAAGAAGTTGTATGCGGCCTTCATGGATTTGGAGAAAGCTTATGACAGGGTGGATAGACAAGGATTGTGGAAGGTATAAGAATATATGGAGTGGACGGGAAGTTATTGAATGCCGTGAAGAGTATCTATGAGGGTGCTAAGGCTGCAGTGCGTGTGGATGGTGAACTGAGTGAATTTTTCTGTTTGAAGGTTGGATTGAAGCAGGGATGTGTCATGTCTCCATGGTTGGTCAATCTGCATATGGATGAGGTAATAAAAGAGATACAAGGTTGGATATTGGATGTTGGAGCGGCCCTAGTGAAAGAGGGCAGTGTTTGGAAACTCCCTGTACTGTTGTTTGCAGATGATACTGTGTTGTTAAGTGAAGACGAAGGGGAGCTGCAAGGCTTGGTGGATGAGTCTTGAAGCGTTGTAAGAAACGGAATCTAAAGGTGAATGTGGGGGAGAGTAAAGTGATGGTCTTCGAGAGAGGTGAAGTCACTGAATGTACAGTGAGGCTGGATGAGGAAGAAATAGAAAATGTAAGTGCGTTTAAGTACTTGGGTAGTGTGATGAGTAAGCATGGAAGTTTGGAGGGTGAAGTGCTTAAGAGGGTGCAACAAGGAAGAAAGATTGCTGGTTCCTTGAAAGTAGTGATAAGAAACAGGGAACTGAGCATGGAAGTGAAAAAGTTACTACATGACAGTATTGTGATACCAACTCTGACATATGGAAGTGAAGCTTGGACCCTGTTTGAGGGACAGAAGTCAAGAGTGAGAGCAGTGGAAATGAGTTATTTGAGAGGAGCATGTGGAGTCACATGGAGAGACAGACTAACAAATGAGGAAGTGAAGGAGCGTTGTGGTGTGGATGTGGATGTGATAGGAAGCATTAAGAGAAACACACTGATGTCGTTTGGCCATGTGGTGGGAATGGAGAGCGAGAGACTAACGAGGAGAGTGTGTGAGTGAGATGGAGGGGGAGAGTGAGGGGGAGGCCAAGGATGAGATGGAGAGATGGAGTGGAGAGGTATATGAGAGATGTGAGTGTGAGCTGGGAGCAGGGTAGTGAAAGGGCAGGGGACAGGGAGACATGGAGGCGATTTGTTTGTGGCCACCGCTTACGGGATTAAGGCGACTGGCAATAGATAAATAGATAGATATGCGTTATAAATCGCTTCATAAGATATATTACATACGGGAGTGAGAGCAGCATCAGAGCAGTATTTGCCACATTTACCACATCCTAAGATGATGACACAGCACCGCCTTATTTGTGGGTCCTATGGAGTCTGCGATTGATGGCCACAACCCTCCCCCTCCTTCTCTGTCTCTCAACTTCACTGTTTTTATTTATTTATTTGATACAAGCCCCTGAGTGGTACAGCCCAGTGTTTTCTTTTACACTGGCTTGAGTGGTGTATTGTTTACGTCCATGGCTAAGTTGTGGAAGACGTAGGTTGTGAGGATATGATGCAAATATATAAGCAAAAAATGTATAGGATTGAGTAACACAGTGAATATTACCAGTAAATGTTAGACTGGAGAATAGCAACTAGCCTATTTGTATGTGTAAGTATACATGTGGTAAGTGTAGTGCATTCTAGAGCTTCGGCACAAATTCAGGGTGTTTACGGAGAATGGAAAGTCACAGAATTCATTTCTTTGGGGGAAGCAGCCTAGGTTAATAGATATTCATTTAGACAGAACGATAAGATTTGCTGTCAGTGTAATAGGTTATAGAACACTAACTTCTCAGGAGGGGCACATGACGTCCTGCCTCCTGTAAGACGACCGAGTCTGGTTTATGTACAGTAACGTAAGAGTGTAGGTCAGTAGAGTCAGTCCGTAATCCATTGGCATTCCGGGTCAGAAAGGTAGAAGTGGAGCCAACCACTGGGCTTCACTTCCTTTATTAACTGCTCCTGCTTCTTTAACTTTCGTACCAGGTCTTCCCGCATGTCACCCAGCCCCCTTGAACAGGCTTTTCAACCTGGGCACGGGGAACTGCCCTAGTTTCTCCCTTTGCACGAGCCCCCCTCCTCCCCCCGGGTTCGAATGTCCATCGTCCACCTGCAGGCTCCTCTCCGCCGCCATGACTTAAAGGACCGGAAGCCTCACGACTCAGCTGCAGAACCCTCGCTGTCTGTGCTGGGCTTGGCAAATTAGTCCTCCTGTCGCTGCACTCGCTGGAATCTCCGGGAGGCATATTCCCGATGCCTGTTGATATTCGGCACTCGGAGAAATTAGAGCCATTCATTGTGGACAGAGTGCGGGGTGCTGGGGGGTCTAGTCAGCTATCCCCGCACATGTAGAGGTGTATGGCATGTGGGAAGACTGCTGGGCCTTGATAGCAGGCTGTGAAGCCTATGCCCAGAGTCGGACACATAAAAAAAAAAAAGTAAAGAAAACTAGTTTAACGGGTACGTTGCTCCGTTTGTGGGCAGATATAGTAGGTTAAGTTAGGTTAAGTTAGTCACTAACCTAACCTAACTAAGTTTTCTTTACTTGTGGGGGATAGTTGACTAGACCCCCCCCCTTACACCCCGACACTCACTGCATGCGCTGTTTGGTTCTAAGTTCCTCAATTGGCAATAGCCATAGGAAGGGACTATGCCTCCGGGATAGGTCCAGCACTGCCGAGGGATTGGGATTATTCCCCGAACTATTTCTACATAGATCACATAGCCCCGCTGGGGTTACAGGAGAGCGCAACCCCTCCCAGCAAAGGCAGCTGCCAGGGCGCGGCGACAGCTCTCGACCTCACAATCTTGAGTCACACGCTTTACCACTGAGCCACCCCGCTCCCCCTGCACTGCCGAGTGGAGGTCCCTAATGACATCCCGCAGACAGGTGTGGTGCTGGCTGGTATCGCATTCTGGAAACTGACTTGCCGGGGATTCAGCAGGCACAGTGCAGCAGTGGTTGTTTTGAAAACTGACAAGTACTTGAAAGAGAATTTTGGAATTTTTTAAAAGGGGAAATCCCGAGCTAGTTCTTGATAGATTCTGTAGCCCCGATAGGTGACGGGGGAGCGCTACCTCTCCCAGCAGGGCAGCTACCTCGACGGGACGCGAACTCGACTCTTTGGTCTCGAGTCAGGCGCTGTACCACTGAGCCACCCAGCCCCCTACTTGTATGGGAGACAATAGGAAGAGCAGCACTTATTTTATGAAGAATTTCGCCAGGATTGATATTTTTTAATGTAATGAACCGAGGGAAAAACAAACAACGAATAATATGTAATCTTTATTAGTAGTAAACTTTGTCCACTTTTTTTATTCAAGAAAGATGGAACCAAAGGCTAAGAGCCCACAAACAGTTCCTTCCAAGAAAAAAAA
>JAGKTI010001179.1:0-16957 GCA_018397915.1 Birgus latro
AAAACACATCCTTACCTTTCGCTAAATACTTTTCACACACCTGTCTCACAGCAAACACCTGATCCACACATCCCCTCCCTCTCCTACAAAGAAATTTACATGGATTAGATCATTGAATACTTGGAGAATTAATGTTATTTGAATATGTGGACTTTCAGTTAGGTGTATATTTCAATGTATGGAAGCCTGGATTGGGGAATACAGTGTTTCGCTACGGCACTGTGTGACACGATGCGAATGTGGATAATCGGTTATGAAATTTGTACTGATGGAGATAATATACATGAACAAATAGTTTAATGGATGAATGTTAATATTTTGACAGCTGCATTTAGGTGGATGAACATTTTAATATTAATAAAAATCTTGATCGATTAAATAAGTGGCTAGAAAGAAGCAAACTTGAACATAATCTGTTGACAAACTGGATCGGTAATGAAACTTTCTGTTAAAATTATATACATCCTAATCTTTTCTTCCTCACCTCCTTTCCTTCTCCATCACCTCCCGCTCTTCCTCCTGCTTTTCCATCTCCTTACCCTCTTATCCTTTGTTTCATATCTGTTCATCATTCTTTTCCCTTGCTTTCTTGTTTGAATCGCTTACTCTACTTTGGTGCTGGTGAGGGGCGCCTTCGCACGGTGGCACTGACATACTTGAGCAGCTCCGTTGACGCCCCTCAGCTCACTCCCTATTCTTTGAAAGGAGGATAGTGAACTGGAGGAGGGTAACTTCAGACTGCAGTTTACCAAGTTCACATTCAGATGATTCTGGGGTTACAATTATTGCTATCAGTACTCTGCTTTCCTATTTTTCTTTTTCTTTAATCCCTACTTCAATCTTTTACCGGGCGTTTTGAAGAAGGACGCCTTTCCACCGTGGCGGATGTACCCAGGCGGAAGACCAACCAAGATGCATGTACAACACTTAACCCATGTCCCCCCACCTCCAAAAATGTGCAAGATTGGGGCCACTACTACTCCCTGTACTGCTTTCCCAGTTTCTCTCTTTCCCACTGCCTCACTGTTCCATTACTCTCTTCGTACATTCGTTTACTTACCATTATTCTGCCATTTTGCTATCGACTTGTCACTCGGAACTGTTTATTCCCAGTTTTGTTTTCTATTCTGTAACCATTCCTTCAGTCCCTCGACTTTCATTCATATTTTTTCCTATGTTCTTTGTTCCATCAGGTCTTTTTTTTTTTTGCTTTCATTCTTCCTTCATTTCCTCCTGCTAGTTATTTCTATCTATCTATCTATTTTTAGCCCGACGCCCTAATCCTGCAAAGGGTGGCCGCACACAAAACGCCTCCAAGTCGCTCTGTCACCCACCATTTGCCTACCCTCCCCCCAGCTCACTCCCCCCTCCCTCATATACCTCTCAACTCCATCCCTCTACCTCATCCTTGGTCGTCTCCTCCCTCCACTCCACCTGCATACACCCTCTTAGTCAGTCTTTCATTCTCCATTTTCTCCACACGTCCAAACCACCTCAGTGTACTTCTCCTAATCTTCTCAACCACATCCACATCCACCCCACAACGTTCCCTCACTTCTTCATTCGTCAACCTGTCCCTCCATGTCACTCCACATACTCCTCTCAAGTAACTCATTTCCACTGCTCTCACTCTTGACTTTTTACCCTCTAGCAAGGTCCATGCCTCGCTTCCATACATCAGGGTAGGGATCACAATACTATCATGCAGTGACTTCTTGACTTCCATACTCACCTCCTATTTCTTATCACTGCTTTCAGTAAACCAACAGCCTTCCTTCCCTGCTGTACCCTTTCAAGTATTTCATCCCCAAAACTTCCATCCTTACTCATCACACTACCCAAGTACTTGAATGCACTCACATTCTCCATATCCTCACCATCCAACCTCACTGTGCATTCTGTGACTTCATTCCTGTAAAACACCATATCTTTACTCTTGTTCACATTGACTTTCAGATTCCTCTTCTTACACACTGTCCCAAATTCATTCACCAAACCTTGCAACTCCCATCCATCTTTACTCAACAATACTGTATCATCAGCAAACAACAACACCGGAATCTCCTTCGTACATACTCTTCACAGGACTCAACAATTTCCCCTCCACTCTATATATTCTTAAAACCTAACACATATCTTGCCTATCTATTCTGTCATAAGCTTTCTCCAAGGCCGTGAAGACAGCATACACTTTCTTTCCTTTCTCTAGATACTTCTCCACTAAACATCTTAGAACAAATATCTGATCTACACACCGTTTTCCCTTCCTAAATCCCCCTTGTTCTTCTCCAACTAACTCCTCTGTTATATGCCTAACCCTGTCAATAAGTATTCTACCATATATCTTTCCAGTCACACTAAGAAGGCAAATACCCCTATGGTTACCACATACTTCTCTCTCCCCCTTTCCTTTATATAAAGGAACAGTTATACCTGATTTCCAGTCCTCTGGAACTTTTCCCTCTTCCCAAGCCAATCTACACAACTTCCATATCCATTTCACAACAATCTCACCCCCATACTTCAGCATTTCACCACACACTCCATCAGTTCCTGGGGCCTTTCCCATCTTACTTCCACCCTACTGATCTCTTCTTCCCTCCTCTCACCTCTTCTCCCATCCATTCCCCAACCACTTATATTCGTACTGCTCTCAGCTCTCAATCTCTACATTCAACAGATCCTCAAAGTTCTCCTTCTATCTCCTCAATTTCTCTTTCTTCTCCACCAGCAATCTATTATTCCCACCTTTCACTCCCCTACTATTTCCCTTTTTCATTACCTCCTTCCAAAACAATTTCTTACTCTCCCTCCACTTTACACTCAGATTCCTCCCAAACTCCTCATCCACTTTCTTCTTACTCTCCTTCACCAATCTCTTCACCTCTCTTCTCCAGCTCACATATACCTCTCACTTCTCTCTATCATCTTCTCCTCTACCTCTGCTCACTAGCCATTCACTATATGCCTTCTTCTTTTGTTCCACAGCTCGTTTCACCTCATCATTCCACCATGCTGTCCCTTGCACACCCCTGCATCTCCTCACTCCACAAACCATCTCACGCGCTGCGCCAATCTTCCGTGAAAATCTTACATATATCTTCCACCCCTTCTATCTGCTCTGACTCATACCTTCCCAATCTTTCTTTCACTATGCTCTTAGCCTCTTATACTCTGCCATTTTCTCACTATCTTGTAACTTCTCCACTCTTCTCACAGGAGCTATTTCCTCCTGTCTTCCCCTTGGTCGCTTAACCCACTTTCTTTCCAGTCTTACCTTGGCCATCACTAAGTGATGGTCAGAGATTCCACTCCCCCACCCTCTCCACACTCTTGCATCCAACACTTGTCTTCTCATTCGCTCATCCACACACACGTAATCAGTCATTGCCTTTCGTTCTATAAATTCACCATCCATCCTCCTTATGACTCTCCATGTATACTTGTGGATCATCTTGTGCCAAAAGTAGGTGTTGTCTATTGCCAACCCCTTACCAGCACAGATGTCCACCAAGGCACTACCATTCCCATCCACCTCAGCTGGCACACCCCACTGACCAACCACTCCATGCACTCGTACATTCTTTCAGTTTTGTTATTTTGCTCACTCCTTTTTTCTTTCACTCAACATTTAGCCATTTTTTCTAACTTCCTTCCATTTCCTCTCTCAAGAGACACTATCTTTCCTTAATTTCTGGGGAAATTACTACTACACTTTCACACTCTTTCTAATAATTTTCCCTTATCCCTAACTCTCATGTCTATTTTCCTCATTTTTCCCTCTATCCTTCTTTTTCCTTCTCATCTTCCCCTTCTTCGCTCTTTCTTTCGTTTTCCCCCTCCTAAGCTTCTCTTATCTCACTTTCTTCCTCTTTCATCCTCATTTCACTCTCCTGAATTTTTTTGCTTCTTTTTACACACCCTTCACCTGACTTTTTTTTTTTTTTTTTACCATTTTCTCTTCTCCAATAATTCTCTTTTTCTCTCCATCATTTATTTGTGCTTTGCTACCCTCTCTCACTACCTTTCTTCCATATTTTTCCTCTCTTCTTCCTCCCACGTTTCCTCTTCCTCTAGTTTTTTCCTTACTTTCCCTTATTTTCCATGCCATCTTTACTTTTCCTTTTTCTCATCTTCCCTTCCTCACACTTTCCTTCTTGCCATTCCCCTCCCCATTCCCTTCACATCATCTCTCATACTCCTTCCTTTCTTCCCCTCCTCTAGCTTCATAATTTTCAATCTTATTCCTCATCCTCTACTCCCATTCTATTTTCATTCTCCACTTTTTTTTTTCTATCACCTGACCTCCTCTCGTCTCCCTCAGCCTCAACCTCCCTTCACCCTTCTTGTTACATCTTACATCTTCCCTTCCCCCCCCATCTTCACTCCTTTCCTAGGGCCCTACATACTCTGAAAGTTTGTGGTCACCATCTTATATTACCCTAGGGTGATCACAGATAAAAGAAGGTATATAAAGGATATTACCTGGATGCTCTCCTGGTTGTTGGCATAATGAATTATGCAGTATGCTTTGGTATCTTGGTCATACTTTAAAGCATCACTCATGGGTTATGATTATTTGTACCGTATAATTTTGTATATGTTTATACAGGCTCCAGTATCCTTGCGTGTGTCAGCCTTGGTCACCTATCTATCTATTGCCAGACGCCTCAATCCCGCACGGGGTGACCACAAACAAATCGCCTCCATGTCACTCTGTCCCCTGCCATTTCACTACCACGCTCCCAACTCACACCCCCCTCTACTCCATCCCTCCATCTCATCCTCGGCCTCCCTCTCCCTCTCGCCCCCTCCACCTCACTCACATACACTCTCCTCGTCAGTCTTTCACTCTCCATCCTCTCCACATGACCAAACCACCTTAACGTGCTTCTCCTAACGCTTCCCATCACATCCTCAACCACACCACAATGCTCCTTCACTTCCTCATTTGTTAGTCTGTCTCTCCATGTGACTCCACATGCTCCTCTCAAATAACTCATTTCCATTGCTCTCACTCTTGACTTATGTCCTTCCAACAGGGTCCAAGCTTCACTTCCATATGTCAGAGTTGGTATCACAATACTGTCATGTAACAACTTTTTCACTTCCATGCTCACCTCCCTGTTTCTTATCACTGCTTTCAACGAACCAGCAACCTTCCTTCCCTGCTGCACCCTTTCGAGCACTTCACCCTCCAGACTTCCATCCTTACTCATCACACTGCCCAAGTACTTAAATTCACTCACATTCTCCATATCCTTCCCATCCAGTCTCACTGTACATTCACTGACTTCACTTCTCTCGAAGACCATCACTTTACTCTTCCCTACATTCACCTTTAGATTCCATTTCTTACACACTCTCCCAAACTCATCTACGAAGCCTTGC
Source organism: Birgus latro (assembly GCA_018397915.1). Classification (NCBI taxonomy): domain Eukaryota; kingdom Metazoa; phylum Arthropoda; class Malacostraca; order Decapoda; family Coenobitidae; genus Birgus; species Birgus latro. The sequence goes on from JAGKTI010001179.1 coordinate 5,392, forward strand.
AGCTCCCCTTCATCTTCGCTCAGCAACACAGTATCATCTGCAAACAACAGTACAGGGAGTTTCCAAACACTGCCCTCTCTCACTAGGGCCGCTCCAACATCCACTGCCCGACCTTGTATCTCTTTTATAACCCCATCCATATACAGATTGAACAACCATGGAGACATGACACATCCTTGTTTCAATCCAATCTTCAAATGGAAAGATTCACTCAGTTTGCCATCCACACGCACTGCAGCCTTAGCACCCTCATACATACTCTTCACTGCCTTCAACAACTTCCCATCCACTCCATATATTCTTAATACCTTCCACAAACCTTGTCTATCCACCCTATCATATGCTTTCTCCAGATCCATAAAGGCTGCATACAACTTCTTGCCCTTCTCTAGAAACTTTTCCACTAAGGATCTAAGAATGAATATCTGGTCTACACAACCTCTTCCCTTCCTAAAACCTCCTTGTTCTTCTCCAACTAATTCCTCAGTAATTTCCCTAACTCTGTCAATAAGTATCCTACCATATACTTTTCCTATTACACTGAGAAGGCAAATGCCCCTATGATTACCACACACTGCTTTTTCCCCTTTTCCTTTGTACAGAGGAATAATTATACCTGACTTCCAATCCTCCGGGACTCTACCCTCCTCCCAAGCCAATCTGTACACCTTCCACATCCATTCTGTTACTATCTCTCCCCCATGCTTCAGCATTTCACCACACACTCCATCAATTCCTGGGGCTTTCCCCATTTTAACTTTCTTCATTGCTTCCACAACTTCCATCCTGGTGATTTCTTCCTCTCTTCTCACAACCCTCCTTCTCCCTGCCATTCCCCAGCCACTTATACTTGCATTACTTTCATTCTCTATGTTCAACAATTCATTAAAGTGTTCTTTCCATCTGCTCACCTTCTCTTCCTTCTCCACTAGTAATCTACCATTTTTATCTTTCACTCCCCAACTGCCTTCTTTGGCACCCTGTCTAAATCTCTCTACCACTTTCCAGAACATTTTCTTACATTCCCTCCACTTTACACTCAAATTCCTCATCCACTCTCTTCTTACTTTCTCTTACTAATCTTTTCACCTCTCTCCTCCTCACTACATATAACTCTCTCGTCCGTCTCTCACCTAACAGCTCAAATCTTGTTAAAACATAGGATATTTACCTGCTACTAGGTAGTGTCCACAAATTCTTCACTATGTCCCCTTTCATGTCAAAAGTGTAAAACTGGTTTTCAACAATGTCTGACAACCAGTGTTTATTTCACACTATAAGAACGGTGCAAAATCCTAATGTTGCTATGTAGCCATTAGTTACACTGCCACCAAAGCAAGGAAGGACTGACTTACCCGTAAGAGCTGGACCCTGAGTTATGTAAAGTATACAGTCTCATAATAAAACAGTGACATTCAGGCTTAATTACCCTTTTTTGGCTCAGGAGTGCCAGAGGCTAGGTTACTGCAGCCCAGGTAACATAAGCCAGAGGAGCATCCCCATGTCCCTACCAGGACTTAAATGCTGGAAAAACAACTAGCAGTCACCAAATTTCTCAGCCTCACTGCTCCTCTAAACTCTTTGTTATCCTAGTCTAATTGTAGTCGTCTAGCTGCCCTAGCATGGGCCATCTGGCTTACTATAGTTATCCTCCTTTCTTTTGTTCTTATTCATTCACCAGCCTTTCTCAGCTGCAAAAAGTACATCAGACTATGATGCAGCCATCACCTTTCTCTGCCTCAGTGCTAACACAAAATATTGCTCTTGAACAATTCACTATATGCTACACACCATAATACATATTCACCTCATGCATATCACTTTCTCAACACACTCATTTCTTTAACATGATCTGAACAAATGATGACTAGGATTTCCTGACTGAAGTGGTCGGTTTCCTGCAGCCCACTGGGTTCACATTCAGATGAACCTGGGATTACAAGAAGAGGTACACAGCAGTTTTAAAATGTGTCAGTTCATGTTTACATGGAGGAGGGGGGAGGGTGTTCATTTGAAAAGGAGTATTTAAACGTACAATGGTTTTATAAACAATGGTCATTATTAAACCTATACAATAATATATATATGTGTGTACTGCATATACAAGGTACAGGATTACAGTGTGACAATTATTTTACAGCCAACACTACTGTATTTAAATACAATAAAAAATTGAAACGTATAAAACCATTTGCATCATGAGCAGTTTCACTGGCTAATATAAAGAATATGCTAAATATGTAGCACTGTCTTTCAGGGGAATGGACAAGATAACTCTCTGAAGCAGAGAGAGCCATCCAGTGCAACATCAATACATTCTATTGTTCAGAGTTTCACTCCATTCTTGTCACTCATTAACAGTTTATAGTTCCATTACAAAATTAGTTTGTCTTACAATAATAGGAAATACTGATTATCATATAAAAGCTCTTACTAAATATAAAATATACGAGTATTTCGTAAATATGACTCTCAGGAACATATACATATATTTTTCTTTACAATATTCGATATATACTTTACACCTGAACATATATATATATATACCAACATTAATATAAAAATCAAAGCCTAACTAGGTCATTATACACAAATTATTGTCAATGAAAGAAAAATATAACAATTACACTTAAAATTTTTTGTATATAGGGGCTGTAATAAAATGCCTGCTTTGAACCTGGAACACACACAATTCCTTGCATGATTAACATTTCCATTGCTCCTCCCAAGAAATGAGCCTAGGAAAACATATCTGGCGTGAAAACAGACTTGGTCCATCACGAAACAGAGAAGGTGCCCTGGCATGTGGATCATGTTCTAAATATCTCTTGCATAATAAAAGAAGTCCTCATTGTAAAGCAGTATATCCCAAAACATCACAACTTTTTCCTTACAATGGGTGATATAAATCTGTCTGAAATGGCAAATTATCTTTATACTGTACTGTACATAACAATGTATCTTTAGCAGGCAATCTTTCTTAATCTACCTATCTATCTGTCATCCAATCATTTATTGCCCCATCAGGAATACAAGGGTTTGAGGTTAGGTTACTTAGTCCCGACACTGAAGGCAAGAGTGACCAGCTGCTCTTTCCGAGTGGCATTATCTGAGCAACATTACCTTAATCCACCAAGGCTCTTCTGTAGCTTATTTAACAGCGAGAATGAATGTCAAAATATATGACTACTGTATATTCTGTTTACTCTAGCTTGGCCTAAAACTGCCATCTCTTTATCTTTAATTTTGATATGTAACAAGCGAACACTAGAATATAGTGCTATTGAAACAGTGCTATGGAAAGGATGCAGAGCCATAACATTGTCTTTTCCCGTCACTGAGCTACAGAAAATGCGCTGGTAAAAACAAAAAGCTGGGCCAAGTTAGTGTAAAAACAGTACAGTGATCCCTCGGTTATCACACACTTGGTTTAGCAGTTTTCTTTAACACTGCTAGATGTAAATCTGCACTCCTGCTGTTATCATGGATTTTTTTGGCTAAAACTCTTCATTATCATGCACCTCAGCCAGTTTCTGTTGACAATGATGGGGCTAAATCTGTTGTTTCTAATGGCTTTGAGGTATTAAAAGATGGGTCCCTGCCACAGGAGTTAATCCCAGGTGGTGGAGATCACTAACTCTCCACCCCATTGCCTCTGAACCCCTTACCTCAAGCCCATCTCAGGTCTCTATATGGTATTTATTTCTTCCTTACTGTGCCCTTTTCATCATTTACTATTAACCTAACCATGCCTATATGTGCTTCTGATATTACTCTAATAGGATGTATATATTTAGTGGGTCTAACCTGTTGTAAAAGGGAAAATTTGGTTTTACAAGTGGGGTGCCCAGTACCAATCAGGATAAATTCCATAGACTCTGTGCTTTTGTTATTGTGAAGTTTCATTATCACGCACTACGCACAGTACCAGTTAAGTGCAACAACAAAGGAATCACTACATAATGGCAAAGATGTACCATACCCTGGAGTAGAAGTTGGACTGAGATTCACAAACAGACAAATTTACCACCATTTCCCCATCCTAACAAAATGTGTTTTTGTAGGAAGGACAAGGCAACGTGAGTGAAAAATCCTCCCATAACTCTCCTCCTTCCTGCATATACAAATCTTAGTTTCTGGCTCATGTTGACAAGAACCCAATGGATTACAAGCTGGAGTTGCCCTTCTCAAGTAGTCCACAATCCTCCTTTTGGGTGAGAGGGATGGAGGTGACGTGTTAATATAACCCAGCAACAGAGCCACCTGGTTATAGCAGAGCTACCACACAAAGGCATCCCTTTCCAGTGCCCAAGTTACAATACAGTAATCATTGTAAGTTTGTTCGTGAACCTCACCCGGTCCATTTCCATTTCTTATAAGGCTGTGGACTATTGTGATTAAAGCCAAATTCTGTCCCTTGCTACCATACCCGAAGTTGGGTGTGCACTTCTTCTCCTTCTCATTGACCCCTGTATCTGTGATTTCAGCAAATCCTTGTTCTTATTTGTGACAAAATACTGTACTGCACTTTTCTTCTCAGTCCTTCCATTCTTTCCATTATTCTTGCCATAAAATATGACAATCCTTCTCCTCTTAGTTACCCTTATCTAAGCATTTAAATTATGATACAGTAGAGCATTTTTTCATATCATTAGTTTCACCCCATTCTTCCATACATATCCCAATACTTGGGTACGGGAATATACTCCTGACAAATATACCTGGCTCAATGAGACTGCAAGTACACCCATAAATACATACAAACATACACAGGCAAATATAACCAATAAACACTGACAGGAACATAAATCTAGTCACACAGTCATGCACATAAATGCACAGTCAAACACCCTAATGTTACAAAACACATGGCAAGATTGTTATTAAGGCATAAAATGAGTTAGAGTAATAAGCGGTTAACATAAAAATGTGTTGTTCAGATCTAAATCTAGTTTGAAGGAACTACTTGTTCCTTTTACAAAATACAGTAATAATATTGAAATAACAGTAATAATAATAATAAAAATAATATTAACAATAATCCTACCAAATTCCCGCCCTGCATCTGTTGGAATACCCTTCGCCTGTTCCATGAGGCAACAAAAGTCAAATGGTTAGAAGTGATCTGTTGCCTGAAAGGAAGCAAGTTTGACCCCAGGCTGGAAAGAAAACCATCTGATGATTTGAATTCTGTTACACTGATGACTGATTTTCCACAAGACCCGTCAACATGGCATAAAAATACTCCAACTAATACCAACACATCAGCCCTGAAAAAGAATGCCCTAGCACATATTCAATATTGAGAGTGGGCATTAGTGCCATAGCAGTAACATGTGAAGCTGTGCAACATATAGGAAGACTGCTGGGCCTTAGGGAACAGGCTGTCAAGTCTATGCCCAGAAACAAACACAAAATATAAATAAATAAATAAATAAATAAAAACAAGGAATAACCTTAGGTTGATGTATGGGAACTAGGGGTGTTGCTAGGATTTTTTAAATAAGGTGGCCAGGCCTAATTATGGAGTGGCTCACAAAGCACTCTTTAGTAGGGTCTGGTGGACTCCCCTGGGAATTAGGCATGTCCAGACATTTTATGGGGAAGACCAGTGTCACCTCAGCCACTCCTCTGGCTATGCTACTATTCTGAGTTGACAGCATGGACAAAACAGCAGCACATGAAGGGTCTGGGTTGAGAAGCCTGAACCTTCATTATACTGTATACTGCAAGGGGGAGGGGGAGGGGGGAACTTTTTCAAAACGGTAATTTGGGGGGGGGGGAGAGCTTGAATTTATCACCAGAATTAATGACATTCACACCTTGCTGAATGATTTAAAACCCAGAACATTCCCTAATCCACTTCACACCACAATTTTTGTGTGAGAATATACTTACATGTTTCCCTGCCTCTCTCTTGAGAGGGAGATGGTTTGGTACACAAAAACCTCTGTAATACACTGTAGAGATGATACATACAAGCCTGATATATGACAGCAACTATATGAATATACTGTATATACCATATAGTGGCTGCATTCCTTAAAAAAAAATAAATAAATAAAAAATCCTACACATTTAATTCCTGAAAGTGGATATACCAGTATGTATGTTGAAGGCTCAGTCTAAAAATAATACAGATCTTATACTGTCAAGCTGCTCAGCACACAGAAAGCATTTACAGAGATAATGATACAAGCATACAAACTAAATGTTTTGCAACACTTGTTTGTTGCAATGATCAGTGAGAATGCAAAGAGGTTACTACTTGCTACTGAGTTTATCATTCACAATGAAACATTTGCCAGGCAATATTGAGTTACAGCACATGTATGAGCATGCACTGACAAAATAAATACAGATGATATCTCAGAGCTCCAGGAAGTGCACAGTACATGTTACTGTCACTACCATGACATCATACTTATTCTATTCTGGCTACTGAGAAATGGTTCTGTTCCAGTCTGGAAGAGATGTGATACTGTTCTGCTGATACAAGCTTAATCATCTGTTCCACTGTAACAGTCCTAGGGGTAGGATACTGCAAAGAGTTAATTCTAAATTCTCATGACAGATTAAATATTATTCACAGATGGTCTACTTACGAGTAAACTAAATAAATTACTGCACCGGTACAATATTGGGTATCATTTACTGTGGAAAAGAGCAAGGTGCATGAAGCTCTTGTTCTTGGAAAAACAGAAGCACTGTACTCCATTCTCAACAAATGATTTTTTTTTCTTTATAAATGAAAGAAATTTGTAGTGTGGAATTAATCTGGATGTTAGGGATAAAGAGAATATAAATATTACTTTGGCATCAAGAATAAATATTCACGTGGGGTTTTATGTGGCAAAATGGAATGAATCTTGAAGTTCAGTATACTGCATATACTGAAGAATAATAGCTGAAAAAGATGATAATATACTGGATAAGGGAAATGAGAATGCTAATGAGGATTATTGACATTTCACTAACAGAAGGACTAAAAAACTAAGATGGGAAAGGAAGAACAGGAGTGATGTGTGTAAGAGAAGGTGAAAGGTGAGACTGCACTGGTATGGACATGTAGTGAGAATGAATGAGCTATGATGGCACACAAGGAGCCAGTGAAAGGAGTGACAGCTCTATGGAGACAGATTCAGATGATGTGGAGCACAATAATTACAAAAGAGCTGGGTATAAAGGAGGACATAATGAAATGATGCACAAGAGCAGCTGACCATGACTGGAAATATGGCTATGAAGAAGGATAAATGATCTTATGATGGTACCTATAGGCCATTGTACTGAGGTGTTTCTGGCATGGCAGTGTTTGGGTCAATGGGTGGAGAGGAAAAGCGAGACAAGACACTCCGCCGGCCTGTCTTGCTCCTGGTGCCAGAACTGCCACTCCCACTGCTGCTGCTGCCATCCTGCAGTGTCGGCATGTCACTGACGGGAAGAAAGAAATAAGTAAGGTTATAGTTCGTCCATCTCAACCTGTGATTACAAAAAGGAAGACAGGACACTTCACCATCCCACAGTGCTCTACCCTGGTGCTGGATATGTCACTCATAATGCTGCTACTACCTGTATTGCCATCCTGTAGTGTCAGCACGCCACTGGGGGGGAGGAAATAAGTAAGGTCAAGCAGTAGTAGTAGTAGTTGTTCCCTAGGCAGTCTGGCCAAACAGCCCCGAGTCCCTAAGGAAGGCCATGGCAGAGACCGGGCTTTCCCACAGAGCTCTCAAGGAGTGTATGTTGTGTTGCTGATGTAGGTGATTGTGTGCAACGCAGTCTTCCATGATGTGCTTAAAAGAATGGGGTGCTGTGTTACATCCTGTACAGGTGTCAGTGATGGAGTCATCCAGCCACTTCTGATAACTCAAGAGGGCTGGATGATGCCCACATCTCAGCCTGCCCAGATGGACCCAGTCCTCATGGGGGAGATAGGATTCAGAAGGATGGATATCAGGAGGCCATGCATGCAGCTGTGTGTTGTCTTTGAGTGACTGAATGGAACGGCAAGTGATTTGAGTATGAATATGCTTCTGGAAGCTGGTCTGAGGTGGGCAGGGGGGAAGAGATGATAGTATTTGTGTATGATATTGTGTGCTGGGTGTTGTTTTGATGTTCCTTGGTTGTGTGGATGTGCTGTTGTGTAGTGTAGTGGATGCTGTGGGTTTGTGGAGGCTGCAGTGAGAATTTGAGTGCCTCTCATGTCTAGATGATCCTTGACTTTGAGGACTTTGGTTTCTTGGTGTAGATGGTTTGTAGGTGTAGTAGCTGTGCAGCCTGTGATTATTTTTAAGGCCTTGTTTTGTATGGTCTGAAGAGTGTTGTAGTGTGTTTTAGTGAGGTTAGGAGCCCAAGCAGGGCTTGCATAATTCATACTGAATGTATATATTGTTTGTATACTGTGGTGGTGGTTTCTTTGTTGTGTCCAAATGTTGTATGGGCAAGTGACTTCAAGGCATTGAGTCTAGGTGTTAATTTATTTATGATGTTTGTGATGTGTTGTTTAAATGACACTGATGTATATTACACCAAGGATTTTGGGTGTGTGAGTATGTGGTAGGGGAGTGTTGTCAATGGTGAGGTGTGGAATGTGACTGTGTTCTGCTGCCCAGTTTGTGAGAAGGGTCACTGTAGATTTGGCTGGGGCTATTTTGAGTCTGTTTGTGGTGAACCATTCATGTACTGTGTTGAGGTAAGGTTGGAGGATTTGTGTAGCTGTGTTTGCGTTTTGGTGTGTGCATGTAAGTGTTATGTCATTTGCATAGGAAGCTATGTGTATTTGTTGTGTGTGGGGTGTGGGTATGTCATGCATGTATAGGCTGAAGAGTGTAGGAGACAAGACAGATCCTTGGGGGACACCATTTGTGAAGTTTCTGATGTTCGAGGACTGACCAGCAAAAGTTACATGTGCATATCTCCCTGCTAAGTAGTTTGCCAGCCACCTTTTTGTGTTATTGTGCATGTTTGTGTTGAATATTTTGTTTGTGAGGTTGTGGTGGGGGATGGAATCAAAAGCTTTACTAATGTCTAGTGTGACAAGGAGTCTTCTATGTGGTGGCCTAGCTGAATTCATGCCATCAAAAACTCTCTGTGTGAGGTCTGTAAGAAGAGTGTTTGTGGAGTGTAGTGGCCTAAAACCATGTTGTGATGGGACTAGGGAGGTGTGAGGTGTAACTAGTTGTAGTACCAGTCTTTCAGTGACTTTGGTGGGGGTGCAGAGGAGTGTGATGGGGTGGTGTGAGGAAGGTAATGTGGGGTCTTTGTTGGGTTTGGGGATAGTGATGATAATGCCATGCTTCCAGATGTTGGGTAATAAGGTTGTGTGAGTAGCTGTAGTTTGCTATGTTGGTGAGTGCTCTTATGCCTTGTGGTCCAATGTGTTTAAGGTGTATGTTGCTTATGTCGTCTGGTCCACAGGCAGATGAGTGCTTGAGGTTGCTGATGATGTGCTTAGTCTGGCTGTAAGTGAAAGGTGCAAAGTCTGGGTCTGTGGGGAACTGTCTCTTACGTCGGATGATACGTCGGTCGTCATGATGAGGGTTTAGATGGCTGACATGTGAAAAGTGATTGATGAGAGTGTTTGCTTGTTGTTTGTTTGAAGGAATGGGGGGGGGTTGTGGTGGTTTGGCCCCCATGCTGTCCTCCTCTTCTCCTCGACAGCCTCTGGGGGGTAGACCCATGGCGAAGATGCCACCGCTCCAGGTCAAGCAATAAATCCTCTTTGTAAGTCACTTTTTTGACATATTTAGCTGCTTAGTCTTTAGTAAATTAGAAAAAAATAACTGCCTATTATAGTTTCATTGTTATCTCTGAGGTTAATTTAGTAATTTCCTCCAATTTACAATGTCACCTTAACTTGGTGAAGAGTTTTGTCTTCCTGCTCCCTCTTCTGTCTTTCTTTCCTTCATTCTTTCCTCTTCCTTCTGCCTATGGGTGACTCTATACTGAGTGACAAGCCAAATGGTTTCCTGTATGCCAAGAAACCATTTACTATGCTGGGTGGTAACCATATAACCCAATTATGGCGCCTGGTGGTCGAGTAGTTAATTAAGGCGTTCCAATCGGATTGAGCCTGTGTAGGTTTATATCCAATGGGTGGTTGGGGTTTACTGCTCACATAGTGCCACTTGGGGATAAGTGAGGTTGGTCACTCTCATCTTAAATATCAGGACCAACTTGCCTAACCCAGGTTCCTATGCTACTCATGGGGCAATGTAGGACTGGATGATGGATGGATGCACTTATTTCATGTAGTTTGGTGGCAGAATAAGAAAATGCAATGGCTCTACAATATCTCCACTGTACTTCTTCATATTACAGTGCTCAACTTCTGTTACAGCTCATACTGCGATATACCATAAACACATGACAACTTTAGGCCACACTTAGTGGACAGAGTTTTAGATAAATTAAGATATTTCCAGACAGCTCAATCTTTAACAGCCTACTGTCCTTGCACCATAGTATGAAACCACCAGAACAACAAATGGAATGGCTCATTGCTTTCCTGCCTATCCTAATTATCATCGAATACACCCAATAGTCACACTGTTTATAGGGATTCACCTCAGTTCAATTTAGGTGGAGTCCGGCTAAATTAGACTGATCATGAGAAACTGGTTCATTTCGGCTACACAGGTTCAGGTCCAGACAAATTCACCTGAGTTCTATTCAGAGCACTCCAGGTTCAGTTAGAACAATCAGGTAGTCTGTTTAGAATCATTCACATCATTTAACACATAGATCTAATCAGGTGAGCTCAGGTTTAATCAGGTTAAAACAGTTAATGGAAAGTCATTCAGGTTCTTCAAACTCATTCATGTTTAACCAAGCCAATGTAATGTCATTTGGGTCCAGTTAATTCAGAGAAGTTCCATCCAAGTCAATTACGTTCAATTACATGAAATCTAATACCATACAAAACTACCACATCACACAACACAAAACACACCAACTTTCACATCCACACCATATCCCAGTACAACCACACCACATTATATTCACATTCATTCCTACATCAAAGTACAGCAAAATATGACACTTAAAGATACAGGGACACAGATCATGCAAACCTACTGCAGATATGCGGTATCTGCAAAGAGACTCACGAAAAGAAGGGTAGTAAGGCAGTGAATGAGGGCTTGTCAGGTGATGTGGTGAGGGAGGGATGTGAGCTTGCCAGCAGGTTCACCACACGCCGTACGTATGTCTGCAGTCGCACTCGACGTTCTTCCACCACACTCTCATCCTGGAAACAGAAGAGATGCAGAACTTTGACTGTACAACACATTCAATGCATTACTGACTTTTGTAACATTATCATCCTCATCCTACTTCCCACACAATCATGGGATAGGAACTATGGGATAGTATACTAGTGCTGGTAACTGTCAAATTCCTGGTCAATGATTCTAACAGGGGTGTGGAGTCGGAGTCAGGAGTCGAGGAGTCGGATGCTTTTGACTGGAGTCGGAGTCAGTAAAAATATCTCCGACTCCGACTCCTTTACGTGATCAATTCTCGTGTAAAGTACTTGGGTGCGCTGCTAGGCCAGTTGTGCCACTTC
>JAGKTI010001179.1:19445-45429 GCA_018397915.1 Birgus latro
TTAGTGGAAAAGTTTCTAGAGAAGGGAAAGAAGTTGTATGCAGCCTTCATGGATTTGGAGAAAGCATATGACAGGGTGGATAGACAAGGGTTGAGGAAAGTATTAAGAATATATGGAGTAGATGGGAAGTTGTTGAAGGCTGTGAAGAGTATGTATGAGGGTGCTAAGGCTGCAGTGCATATGGATGGTGAACTAAGAATATATGGAGTAGATGGGAAGTTGTTGAAGGCTGTGAAGAGTATGTATGAGGGTGCTACGGCTGCAGTGCGTATGGATGGTGAACTGAGTGAATTTTTCTATTTGATGGTTGTATTGAAGCAAGGATGTGTCATGTCTCCATGGTTGTTCAATGTGTATATGAATGGAATTATAAAAGGGATACAAGGTAGGGCAGTGGATGTTGGAGCAGCCCTAGTGAAAGAGGGCAGTGTTTGGAAACTCCCTGTACTGTTGTTTGCAGATGATACTGTGTTGTTAAGTGAAGACGAAGGGGAATTGCAAGGCTTGGTAGATGTGTTTGGGAGAGTGTGTATGAAACAAAATCTAACTGAATGTAAGAAAGAGTAAAGTGATGGTCCTCGAGAGAAGTGGAGTCAGTGAATGAGTACAGTGAGACTGGATGGGAAGGATATGGAGAATATGAGTGCATTTAAGTACTTGGGTAGTGTGATGAGTAAGGATGGAAGTTTAGAGGGTGAATTGCTTGAAAGGGTGCAGCAGGGAAGAAAGGTTCCTTGTTCCTTGAAAGCAGTGATAAGAAACAGGGAAGTGAGCATGGAAGTGAAAAAGCTACTACATGATAGTATTGTGATACCAACTCTAACGTATGGAAGTGAAGCTTGGACCATGTTGGAGGGACAGAAGTCAAGAGTGAGAGCAGTGGAAATGCGTTATCTGAAAGGAGCATGTGGAGTCACATGGGGAGACAGACTGACAAATGACGAAGTGAAGAAGCGTTGTGATGTGGATGTGGATGAGATAGGAAGCGTTAGGAAGAACACATTAAGGTGGTTTGGCCATGTGAAGAGAATGGGGAGAGAGACTTTTTTTTTTTTTTTTTTAAATGCCAGGAAGAAGGAACCAAAGGCCATAGGCCCACATACTGTTCCCTCCAAGAAAAAGCAAAAACAATACAAAAGACAGCCAAATTCAAGATCCATTCATTTTGAGATGCCTGGACACACAGAGTTTGAAAGACTGGAGATCATACAGGAAGTATGGAATACAGACAGAGGAAGACAGTTCCAGAGTTGACTAGTTGCATAAATGAAGGACTGGGAGCAATGGTTAACTCTTGCATTACAGAGTTGGACAGAAAAGGGATGAGAGTTTGTTGCTAGACGGGTACTATGTGCCCGTCGTAGAGGTGGAGGGATGCAAGCAGACAGTTCAGAGGAACAGTGACTGACAAGGAGAGTGTATGTGAGTGAGGTGGAGGAGGGGAGAGGGAGGGGGAGCCCAAGGATGAGATGGAGGGATGGAGCAGAGAGGTATATGACAGAGGGGGGTGTGAGCTGAGAGCAGGGTGGTGAAATGGCAGAGGACAGAGCGACATGGAGGCAATTTGTTTGTGGCCACCCCTTACATGATTAAGGAGTCTGGCAATAGATAGACAGAAGTAAACTCGAAAATATGTAAGTAATGCTGTATGCCTACCACTGTACTGCAGAAGAGGGGGAGGGGGAGGGGGAGGGGGAGGCGGGGCGGGGTGGAGTCGGAGTCGCAACCTTAAAATTTCCTGGAGTCGGAGTCGGAATTTTTTTAATCCGACTCTACACCCCTGGATTCTAATACTGTATGCTCCATGACTGACACTTGCTAAAAATACATACTGTACTGGTAATTTATGGGTCTCTAAAGGTTCAGTGCCTAGTTAGTTAAGCATTCCTATCAAGAGATTAGGCTTCCCTTTTACCTCAACTCCTTAACAGAACTGAAAATCACACTGATATTGAGAAACTGGTTCCTTTTGCCTTAATCTCTAGACTAAGCTGTCTAGTCCCAGGCCCCTAACACTCCTTAATGGACAATACCGGCTTGGATGATGAATGGATGGATGATACTGGTAACAATATGAAACCTGATGCATTTGTCTGACAAAAACTAAATCATCTGCCCAGAAAAAATTTTAGGGTGGTGACTGTGTGTCACAATTACTGTATACTAAACAGCATTAGTGCCTGTATTAATATCAATGACAATCAACAGTTTTTGAGTTCCTCAGTGAAAAGAAGTCAGTAAAATGTGGGTAAATATTATTTTTGGATGGCTTAGGTAAGGTTAGGTAAAGCCACACAGAAGTGCCATTGGCTGGTATCCTGACATATCCCTGGTGAACCCACATAATAACCATCCCAGTACATGACCGGGTTTCCAAACGCAAGCCAACTGCATGCTAGATCCTGGCTGTACATCAATGGTGTGGGTATTAATCAGTCTAAATCTCTTTCCACTGGCCTAACCTTGTACATCACTGTATCTCAACCACCCACCTTGTATCCAAAAGTCTTTTTCTGTGGGAAGGCGAAGGCTCTGATGGGCGGATGGGCTCGTGACAGGGCACGGTGGAGGGCATGAAATTGGGCATAACGTCGATACACATTCCACTCCTCATCCCCAATGCGTACATATATCTGGACAGGGGTTGGATATACAGGGTCAAGTGTTTTAAATGGATAGGCAACTTAAACTTCAGATTCTACTGAGAGAGCAACTTGGGTGCTACTGTATAAGAAAAGATGAATCTTATATTGAAAATGAGTCAAAGATCCTGGCTCTATCTGATATGCCAAAAACATTCACCACATTCTGTAGCTTCACATAAACATATTTGATAGAGTCAATCTGGATGCTGTCATGTTAAAAAGGGGAGCCAAATCCCTGATTATGCACTTCTCACAACATTCATCTAGCCAGCTTGATTTCTTGTTAGTCCCCTAGCCTCACTGATTTTTATATGGTACCTGTCTTCCTCACACTCATCCACCATATCCCTCCACCCTCTCCTTGGCCTACCTCACCTCCTCCCTCCTTCAAATTTGTTCAGATATACCTTTTTCACCACTGTATTGTTATCCATTCTCTCCACATGAGCATACTGTCTCAGTACACTCCCTTCAATTCTGGTGCCCACAGACTTCCATACTCTGCATCTTTAACGAATCACATTACAGGTATTTCGCATCCTATCCACTCTTTGTACTCCACATACATTCCTCAGCAGTCCCATCTCCAATGCTCTCACTCTTGATTTTTCATTTTCATGTCATACCATAGTCTCACACTCATATGTTAAAGTTGGCACAAACACTCCTTTATGTAAGCCTTGTGCAGCTACAACACTCAAGTCTCTGTTTCTTATCAAGGCCTTCATAGCATCAGCTACTTTCCTTCCTTGTGTCACTCTACTTTCCACTTCTTCTGCACATTTTCCTCTCTCTTCTATCATTGTGCTCAGGTATTTGAACTCTCTCACCAATTCCAGTCTCTCTCCATTCACTGTAACATCACACTGGGAGTCACCTCTCTCAATAACCATCATTTTACTCTTCTCCACATTTACTCTCAAGGCACAACACTCACAGACATCAGCAAAACTCTGCACTAGTATACCAGGTTCTTGGCCGGTATTTGCAAGAAGTACTGCATCATCAAAATTCGACAAATTTGATATATTCTATCCATCACTATTGATTACCAACGCCGTCCCTCTCTCTAGTACTCGTGTTTTTACGTCTCTCATCACTCCATCCAAATATATATTGAACAACCAAGGGGACATCATACAACCTTGTAGAATGCCCACACTGATCGTGAAGCATTCACTTAGATGCCCATTTACCTTTACACATGCCTCACTATCCATTTACCTTTATACATGCCTCACTACCATCATAAAAACTCTTGATGGCACCCAGCAGCTTACCATCTACACTGTACATGCGCAAAACCTTCCACAATCTTTCTCTGTATAGTTTGTCGTATGCTTTTCCCAGATCCATGAATGCCATAAACACCTTATAGTCCTTCTCACGAGCCTTCTCAACTATCTGTCTTACTGCAAATATCTGATCCACACATCCTCTGCTGCTCCTAACGCCACCCTGTTCATCACTCACTGGGACTTCTGATATCTCTCTTACTTTCTCTATAATAATTCTTCCATATACCTTCCTAACCACACTCAATAAACTGATCCTACAATAATTCTTACACTCACTTCGCTCACCTTTATTTTTGTTTTTGTACAAGGGTAAAAATCACAGCCTTTTTCCACTCTGCTGGCACAGTGTCACACACCCATGCATTCTTACATATCTCCAACAAGAACTTCATTCTGCTCTCTCCACTACACTTTATCATCTCTGCATACACCTCATCAATGCCAGCTGCTTTCCCATTTTTCAGCCATTTCACAGCATTCTTCACAAGCGCGAGATCTTCACCTGGCACTGCATTCCTTCTCTGCACACCCCCAAAACCAATCATGTTTACAGCAGCTCTGTTCTCTCAACTCCCTTCATCAGGCTTTCAAAATATTCTTTCCATCTGCTCCTTACTTCATCCCCATGGGTTAATAATCTACCACTTTCACACTTTCATATTTCTTTCTGCAGCCACTTCTACATTTCCGCACCTCTTTCCAGAATAACTTCCTATTTTCAGAGTAATTTGCATTCATTTTTCCTCCTAGATCATCATTTACCATCTTCATTTTCCTCTTCAGTATATAATACATACTGTACATGGCACATATCCATATGGAAAGCCTCTCTCTCTCTCTCTCCAATAAGTGCTTGCTGTTATCTACTACAGCAGGGTAGCACCAGTCAACAGGAAAAAAACAACCTTAAACACTGCTAAATATCAATGTAATATACTGAGACTTTGGTCATCATCATCATCATCATCCAATCCTACATTGCCCCATGAGGAGCATAGAAGCCCGGGGCTAAGCAGATTGGTTCTGACATTTAGGATGAGAGTGACCAGCCTCACTCATCCCTGAGTGGCATTACGTGAGCAATAAACCCCAACCACCCCTTGGATTATACGAGCGCAACTTATATGTCAATGATGTGATGAGTAGTAACCTTTCAGATTTCTGTAAGTCCTTAACTCACCTGGTAAACATGATGGGTGTCTGAGGAGGAGCCTGTGAGAAAGGCAGTTGGAATCCATATGTTGATGAGGGTTCGAGGGGAGGGTGGGGAAGGGGAGGGTGAGGAAGGACTGACTCTCCCATCACCTCCAGCTCCCTCCACAAGGCCCTCCTCACCCTCTCCCTCCCCTTCCTCACCCTCTGGCAAGGGACCTCTCAGCTCTACCAACTGTTCTCGTAGTTGCTTCACCTGGATTACAAAAGAAAACAAGTAACTGGGGAGGGTCAAAGTCTGGCCAAAACCGCTGTCACCTTCTGAATAAACTCTTCCATAAACTCATCTAACTGGTAGATTACAGAATGTTACAGCTATATATATATATATATATATATGAAATCTAGTTATTCTGGGGGCAGTACTGACACAACCATGTACAGTATATTTATAACTAAGAAATGTACCACGCTTGTTTCTGACCTGTGCCTCTCGCAAACGAAGAAGACGATGCAATCTTTCATTGAATTCCATTAGTTCCCCATGCATCTCTGCAACCTGAAATAAAAATAAATTTTTATCAATTGTGTACCATCTGATCAAAACACACTAACTTGCTTATTATTACATCATATTTCTATGACATTTTGTACTCATAAATGTGATGGAATACTGAACAAATTCTATTCCACACCTACTTCTCACACAAATTCATTTCCTGGGGTATCAACATACACTACAAATACTCTGTTAACTACTTCACTGACCAATGTGATAAGAATTCCTATCATGTTTCAATTTAACATGAATCTAAGCATAATATACTGGACCCAACTCACATCCCTGACCAACTTATGGAGACACACCAAAAAGACAAAAAAGACTGGATCTTTCAGCAATATGACTACTTATCTCTCCAAATGGCATCTAAAAATACAGTTTTAAGTCTATCGATCGATCTATCCATCTACTAATCTAGCTATCTATTTATCTTTCTATCTATCTTTCTACCTATTTTTAGTATGGTAAAGGAAAAATGTTTTGAGATGGTTAGATTTGTGATGTGAAGCCAAGATTCTACATGGCTGGATGAAGAATGAATGATTACATGGCCCATTTTACTGGGCACGCTGTTCATGATTTCTCTTCCCTTGTTTCTGGATCTCAACCTCATCAGATCTTTTTGTGGGAAAAAGGTCAGAATGATGCTAATGAATACTGAGGATTTTATGAAATTCTATGGATTTTTACTAACCTAAAGGATAAATACAGTACTGCTGGTAATCCCTTCATTTATATGCATATAAAAAAAAATGCATATGGCTCATAGTGTTGATAATAATAATGATAATGCAAAAATTAATATAGATGAGTTCTGACAACCAAAACTTATATAGACAAAGGACAATCCAGATAACTAAGATCTACACAACCGAGGCATTTAAGTGCCTACAGTAGATCTCACCATATCTACTGTAACTAAGGGGATAATTAACATTCCTTAGGTCTGTTAATATGAATGGCCAACTGTGAAAATGGACTGAACAATTACCCAGAGAAAAAATGTGGTAATTTCCCAAGGAAGTGATAGTCATCCCACTGACTTCAGTTGATAAGTAGTAGAAAAAGTGTGGTAATTTCCCAAGAATGTGACGATCGTCAGACTGACTTCAGCTGCTGTGTAGTATGAAGCACACAAGTGTGGATGTTTATACCTGTGTGGTGCAGTCAGGATTCCAGGGGCTTGAATAGTGTGGCTCACTCAATTGGGAAACTTTTAGTTAGCTGTTCATTTTAATTTTTTTTTCTTGCTTCATGGACCCTGTCTCACCCCAACCTAGAGAGGTCTGGATGATGACAGTGATGGATGATGATGATGAAAACTTGTAATGGTGCAAGAAGGGTCAGGTCAAGGAAGCAAGACGAAGATGAACACAATGATGTGCACCTGTATGAGTTTGGATTGGTATGCGGCTGCCTCATGATGGTAGTCCCGGTATTCTGGCTTTGTGGTACTAGGGAGAGTGGGAATGGTGCCAGTGCCACCTGCAGTGGCAGGTGATGCACCCTCCACCAGGTTGTTTTCCCGCTTCAGCATTTGTACTGCACCAACATACTTCTTCAGTTGGTGGCGCAATAACTCATTCTCTCTGCAACAAGTTGAAATTCTTTACAACACACTATAAACCCTAAATATTGGGACAACAAGACATACATGTCAATACAATTGTTAAAAATTACAAGCATGGTAAATAGCAGAAGAGCTCATCATTTGACATCTAAAAAGAGATGAAAGCAAAAAGCTACTTTATCTGATACACATGTATCCAGCGCCTCAAAAGAAACTGACTTCAAGTTACTGTAATTTGCATCAGCATAACAGTAAATCAGGAAAAACTATGTGAGCATTTGTGCTTACTGATCAATAATTATTCAGCTACATATAATACAAAAATATTCTGATTTCTGGTAGTAGATGGATGGCTGCCACTGACCCCAGGAAGTACAGAACTACAGTATTATGTGAGTGAAATGTAGGTACAAGCTTGGTAACTGGCCACACAATCATCATTCTTAGGTAGGAAACATTCTGCCACAAGTAGTCACTCAGTGTTCGTTCTAAGTGTCAGTACATTGAGTCAAAGGCCAAGTTGGAACTCTCCCACTGTTAAAATTTTATTACACATATCAAATTCCTTTTTTCTCAACAGCTTCCAGTGACTGTTTGAAAGTAATTAGCTGGTTTTGGCATTTGGTTTAGCTTCCAGTCCACAGAAAACATCAGCTGTACCATAGCCAACCCTAATATGGGGATTCCTCAAGAGGAAACATAGTGTCATTTTTAGAATAGATTAGATTATTCATCTATCTATCTATCTATTGCCAGACGTCTTAATCCCGCATGGGGTGGCCACAAACAAATCGCCTCCATGTCACTCTGTCCCCTGCCATTTCACTACCACGCTCCCAACTCACACCCCCCTCTCTCATATACCTCTCCACTCCATCCTTCCATCTCATCCTCGGCCTCCCCCTCCCTCTCGCCCCCTCCACCTCACTCACATACACTCTCCTCGTCAGTCTTTCACTCTCCATCCTCTCCACATGCCCAAACCACCTTAACATGTTTCTCCTAACACTTCCCATCACGTTCATGATATATCATAAAGCAATACAATAACCTGAAAACATTTTGTGGATTGCAGCAGCAAATGTGACTAACGATACAAATACAAATAGGTAACAACAGAAAAAAAATAATATGTAAATACAGGCAACAAATATTATGTTACTTGTAATCCTTCAGTTTGATCCTATATTCTAGTGATATACCCTAGATGTCTATGGGCAGAAGTAACATTCTTCACACCATAAAGAGATTCTGAAAGTAAAGGAATACAAAGCATGAAAGGGAGCCGGCATACCCACTGAAATGAGTCAGACTCTCATTATTAAAAAAAAAAAAAAAAAAAAAAGTACAATTGCCTTCATCTCTGACTCTAATTTATTTTTTTAAAATTAAGAACTGGACATATGAAAAATGAGAAACAAATTTTCTCTATGTTGTCACCTACATCAATACATTCATCCCCTGCTCCTTCCTAAATGACTTCACGTTTGTTCTGTATTATAAGACTTGGAGATTTACTGAAGAATTCAATTTTCATACACGTATGCTAGTGGAAATGAGTTATTTGGGAGACACACAGACAAATGAAGAATTAAAGATGCTTTGTGTTGATATGGATGTGACTGAAAGTGTTAAGAGCAATACTTTCCGATGGTATGGCAATGGAGAGGATGGAGAATGAGACTGACTAAAAGAGTGAATTGAATAAGGTGCAGGAGGAGAGGAGGGGGGAGACCACGGATAAAATGGAGGGATGGAGTGAAGAGATGATGACAGAGTGGAGCATAAAGTGGAGAAAAGGCAGCCAAGTGGCAGACGACATGGTGACATGGGGTAAATTTGGTTGTGGCCACCCTTTAAGTACCAGTAGTTTACCTCCCCATGTCATTTTTTAAAAACAATATAAATTCCATCTCATATGAGGCTTGCAGCATGGCCCATACAGACCTTCATTGTGCCTCACATGAGGTCTGCAGCCCATAAAGGGGTAAGCATCTGGTAACAGGGAGAAAGAATGATTGATGGATAGACAGATCGATGCAGTAGATGCATGTCATATATGTGCTTATTTACTGTGCTGGAAGGTGGGAATGGGGAAAGAAAGTGACATATAAAACTGCCTGTATATAAGTAGCAACAACAGCTAATAAATCCATATGAGAAGAGGGGTAACAGTACTCTTCAAGGGTCCTAACCACATTTCCATTCCTTTTTACCCAGTTCAGCACCAAATTTATCATAGTCTCACTTCCAACCCATCCCTAACCTGGTCAGTGTGGTGTTGCGCTGTGCCATCTTCTCTAGCGCTTCAGAGTGTGAAGAATGAAGATGCGCTGTCTCTGCTCGCAGGCTTGATGAGGTTTCCATCTCCCGGGCCAGTGCTGCTGAAACCTCTGCTCGCCGTGCTTCTGCCTGGTCTCGTGCTCGGCTTAATTCCAGCACAGCACTCCTCAGCTCATCTGATGCAAACACAGGAGGGTTACAAGCAAGGTAGCAGTAAAGTTTTCACTTCTGTATTATCAACATTTTTTCTCTCTCTCTCTAAATCAATGGATGGGGTAAGGTAGGTTCCAGAAAACAAAGAAAGAGAGAACACAAAAGTGGGATAACTATCAAAAGCATTCCCAGTGAACAAAACCAGACACTCATTCAAACATCATTCAAGCCACCAGAATCTTGCCACCACCCGCAAGTTTTTTTCTGTATGCATACTATTAACCTCCCTTAAAAAACACATTCTATCCTTGACTTTATTTTTAATCTATCCACCTCTAAACAAAAACTAGGAACTCCATTCCTAAGGTCCAAAAAACCACCTACAACACACCAATAAATGGTTGGTTTTCTTCAGCCCTAATGTTTCCTCTGGTACTTGACCCACCAACTCTCTTGTGCTATGTATAAAATGTTGGTGGCTACATATAACCACAGTATAAGAAAAAGACAACAGTTTGCTTGCCCACTGCTACAAAGTCATACAGTAAATTCCCATCTGTCCAATGCACTGCGACTCCTCAAGTTCACTTAACAGCTTTCCTGTACAGCAGCCTCTCTCTTCTCTACACAGTCTGCCTCTTCTGCTATCTAACCCTTGTATCAATGCTCTTCATTTCAGTCTTCTCCTTTGTCTCTTGTGTTTCTCCCAGCTTCCTTGCCACAGGCTTTCTCGCAACATTCCCCTGCCTCCTTCTTCGCACCCATTACTATACTGGTTCACTTTTGTCTTCCACACACACAATCTCCCTCTTCCAACATTACACTCAAACTCCCTCTTGTCATCCCTGCCTTACCCATGGTGAGTGTAGTCTCTCCCGAGGAAGAGCTGGGGACGGTAGACGTGAGAGAGGTGGGGCTGGTGGTACTGCCTCCCTCTCGTCCACCGCCTGTTTCATCCACATCCTAAATATCAAAAGAATAAGTACACAACTGTCCATCTCAGAATCGACAATGAGAATTGGTGAAGCACATAACGAGAAGGTGATTACCGGTATCATTATTTGTGTATGGACCAATGCATTCAATAAAATCAGATATGTAGCTCTACTGATCTGAAATTAAATGAAACCTGAATACCAAATGCTGCAAAAAATTAAGCAAATCACATTACACCCTCCCAACCAGAAAGGGAAAAGCACCATCCATCATGATAAGCAGATTTTTGTCTCAAAGCATGGCTCCACTCCCACACTTCTAAATTTTGACTCCTGCCCTTTGTTGGCTCAGAGTTTGGAAGGAGTAAATCAGATCTATCCAGGGCAAGGAACAATTCACAACCATGGGAACAGAGCCATGTTTGTAGACAAAAACATGTGTTTGTTGATGGATGGTTCTTGTCCCTCCTGGTTGGGAGGGCCTCACCTCATATTTTATAGACAGATGGACAGATACAGATTTAGATAGATAGTAGATAGATAGAAAGATAGGTAGCAGGTAAGTAGTGGATAGATAGATGGACAGAGAAATAGACAGATATAGATAAAATAAAAACAGAAAGCAATATAAAAATGAACAAAAGATTTTTTTTTTTGTACAGAATACTGGGTCTAGTTCTGACATGGTACACCATACCTGTGTGTAGCTATTGACTGATGTATCATCATCTGAGACTCCTGACCCTGTCTCTACTGTTCCTGCTCCTGCCAAGCCTCTTGAGGTAATAGGAATAAGACTCACTCCACCTCCCCCACCAAGAGGTGTGAACACTGCACCACTTTCACCCTCACTACTGAAAAAGAATGATACCAAGGAAGGATTAAAGCTCTACACGCTGCTGCATAAAATCATCTTAACCTCTTTTTCTCACATAAGGATGTGTTCTGCAGCTATCAACCTTTTCCTCTATAATCTACCAACCCTTCCTCCTCCTTTAACAGTTCTGTTCTTTTGCTGAAAACTTGCAGCAAACCAGTTCCAAAACTATGTACACTTACTACCACTCCTAAAATCACCCGGTTCTCCTTGTATCCAAAAATTCAATCACTATACAGTACAGTATCTAAAATGCTAAATTAAATTACCACAATTGCTACAACTGATTAGTGGTAGGTGGTGGGGACCATCATTCACTCACTTGATGTGGTGCTACCTACTTCTTCCTTAGCCTTTATCATACTTTTTCTGTGCCTGCCCTCCTCTTTTCCTATTTCTCCCATCTTTCCTGTCACTTCTTATTGCTTTTCTTTTCTTTACAGGTGGCTTTACATTGAGTGACAAGCCAAATGGCTTCCTGTAAGCCAAGAAACCATTGACAATGCTGGGTGGTAACCATATAACCAAACAATACACAGCCACACAAATCTTCCAACCTTACCTCAACACACTACATGAATGGTTCACCACAAACAGACAGTGACCCTTCTCACAAACTGGACAGCAGAACACAGTCACATTCCACACCTCACCACAGACAACACTCCCCTACCACACACACACACACAAACCCAAAATCCTTGGTGTAACATACAATACATCAATGTCATTTAAACAACACATCACAAACATCAAAAATAAATTAACACCTAGACTCAATGCCTTGAAGTCACTTGCCCATACAACATTTGGACACAACAAAGAAACCACCACCACAGTATACAAACAATATATACGTTCAGTGATGAATTATGCAAGCCCTGCTTGGGCTCCTAACCTCACTAAAACACACTACAACACTCTTCAGACTATACAAAAGAAGGCCCTAAAAATAATCACAGGCTGCACAGCTACTACACCTGCAGACCACCTACACCAAGAAACCAAAGTCCTCAAAGTCAAGGATTATCTAGACATGAGAGGCACCCAAACTCTTGCTGCAGCCTCCACAAACCCACAACATCCACTGCACTACATGGCAGCACATCCACACACACCAAGGAACATCAAAACAACACCCAGCACACGATATCATACACAAATACTATCATCTCTTCCCCCCTGCCCGCCTCAGACCAGCTTCCAGAAGCATATTCATACTCAAATCACTCACCGTTCCATTCAGTCACTCAAAGACAACACACAGCTGCATGCACGGCCTCCTGATATCCATCCTTCTGAATCCTGTCTCCCCCATGAGGACAGGGTCCACCTGGGCAGGCTGAGATGTAGGCATCATCCAGCCCTCTTGAGTTATCAGAAGAGGCTGGATGACTCTGTCGCTGATGCCTGTCCAGGATGTAACACAGCACCCCACACTATTAAGCACATCATGGAAGGCTGCATTGCACACAATCACCTACACCAACAACACGACATACACTCCTTGAGAGCTCTGTGGGAAAGCCCGGTCTCTGCCATGGCCTTCCTTAGGGACTCGGGGCTGTTCGGCCAGACTGCCTAGGGAACAACTACTACTACAATACGTGCTCCCTAAGTGTTAACAAGTGGGTTCGTGGAGGGCTAGTGCCCCTCCCTGTAAAACAAATACCGGTAAGTCAAATGGCCACCCCTTACGGGATTATGGCACCTGGCAATAGATAGACAGATAGCTATCTACAACTGATATGCAATGACTGTTTCTACAGCAGCTGTGTGGAAATATTCTCAGCCTCACTTGTCAGTTTTTATTCATATAAAGCAACTGTATATGTCAAACTTCATCAGTATTACCACACTTTGATAACTGGTCTCCTTAAAGTTCAAATGCATACCTTGATGGGATACTGTCTGCTGAAAGATTTGACTGATTGGACTTGTATGAGCCAGTTTCTTGTTCATACAGGCTGTTTGGTCTCTGCTGCTTAGTCTGGGGTATAGACTGAGAGCCTGTAGTTGTGGGTGAGGTCAGAGGGCTGTTGCGGGCTTTAGTTACTATTGCTCCACCTACATGTTCACTGGGAAGAATTTTCTCAAAAAGCTGTTGGTAGCTTGGTTCATCAAGTGACTCATCATCATAAAATTTTTTATCAAATTCATGATTCACATCTAAATCATCGCTGTTATCATCAATGGGACTTGCATATTCCTCTGTCTTAATTTTCTCCCCAGAATTTCCCATCTCCTGAGTTTTAGAAAAGTTTTTCCTAAAGTTGCCTGGCTTTGTCACTTGACTTTTCTTAGCACTGCCACTATTCTCAATGTTGTCTGCCTGACAGGAGTTCCGAAGTGCCTCTTTAGCTTGTTGTAGTTCTCGCAAGTGGACTAGCTTTTCAAGACGATCAGCATAAGGAGTGGCAGTTGCTGGGGTGGCAGGGGAAGGAGAGCTGAGGCAAGTAGTTGGGGCACTGTGGTAGAGAGGAGAGCTGGTGGAGGGGTCTGGCTGACCTTCCTCAAGCCGAGAGTAGTCGTCATCGAAAGAGATCAACTGAGATGGGATTTTACGCCTCTTCTTCCGAACTTCACGTTTCTTACTGCTGCTAGCCTGGTCAGCTGTATGAAAGAGAATTAAGATCAAGTAATGACCATTATCATCATCATCATCCAAATTCCCACTACATTATGTGAATGGTGTGTGTGTGTGTGTGTGTGGAACCAACAAACAGGAAAAACACAAAAATAAAGAGCCTATCAACAGAGTGCCCAGTGAAATGGGCCATATGGCCACTTACTTCTCATTCATGCCTTCATAAACCTCCATGCAAGCCTTAAAAAAAAAATCCTAGCTTTACTTTAGAGACTGCAGGATTCACAAATACAGGTATGTTTTATCTTGATAATCTCTTCAGTACAATTATTTTTTTTAACTCAACCTCCCTACCACCATCATAATAATCACATTTTAATTTCATTTCATTTACAATGTCCCCAACATTCTTGTACGTGTCAACATTGGTCACCTAATGGCAGCTCTCCACGCTGCTCGATCTTTGGAACCTCTCTATTCGGTCCCTTATTCCTGAGGTCACAATCTATGACATCATCCAAGGTCTTTTACAGTCTGCTTCTTGCAACCCTACCCTCAACATTCACAACTCTTATCCTCCACACCCAGCTGTCATCCTCCATCCTCTCCACATAGCCAAACCATCTCAATTAGTATTAACGCATTAAAGTCCCATCCTTCCTCTCAGCTCTTCATTATCATCCTGACTTCTTACCACTGTAAGATGGGGTGGCATAGGATCCAGAAAACAAGGGAAGTAAAAGTAGGAATATAGGAGAACTATCAAAAGCATGCCCTATGAAATGGGCCAAGCACTGACTGACACATCATTCAAGCTCTCATAATCCTGGCTCCATCTCACATGTCTAACCATCAACAAGGATACTGGAGAGGGATGACTTCAAGCAGTGGCACCAATACAGCTAGACAGTTCCACTGCCTGCTAATAACAATATCCCTATATCCAGAAAGGAGAATGGTGGCCTGCGGGAGAGGGGCAGCTTCAGCCTTCCACATTCAGATAAGAGTAGAGCCACAACAATAACACCAGCGAAAATGCCCAACCACAGGCACGAGAGCTACTTAAGGTCAAACATGTATCATCTAACATAAGATACTATCACTGACCAGGGGGTGTGACATCAGCTGCTGGTGTGGCAATGTGTGCTTCTGGCTCTGGCACAGGGGGCGGGGCAGCAGGGATCCTCGTACTACCACCTTCACCCTCACAAGGCCCATTCAGCTCAGGGTTGTCAATGTTGATGGCAAAAAGTATGGAGTCCAGCCCTATAATGCAGAATATGAAGATACCATTGATGTGGGCTGTTACTTATCCAGTGTGTACAGATCACACAATACTATCACTGTGATAAGACTTATATGATGATAAGCCAGTTCAATGCTAAAATATTTCATTCTATACTGTACATGATGGGAAAGTACTGTCTGTAGGTGGTGCTTAAGAATAACCAAAAGACAGCACAAAATAGAGACTCATACACAGCTTCAACCTGCAAGCATATGCAAAAGCAATACTATGACTGTATACCTGTACTACAAAGATTGTACAGTTACAAAGTCTTACATTAATTAACTTGTAGCCATTAGCAATGAGATGATAGTACTATATGATAATTTTATCATTACTGCTAGGGCAGTACTGTACGGAAGAAATGTAATCAAAACTTACTCCTGGCAGGAGAGGAGAAGAGAGAAGGCAGGGAGATCAGTATATGACCTGGTGGAGGCAGTGAGGGTGAACTGTGATCCTAATTATATAATATGGGCCTGTAATGTTGGTGAACTATTATCCTTACATACATTTGTTAGTTTCACCAGGGCATATTTGTCAAGAAGTATTACATACATAATCTAATCCTGTGTTACCCCATGAGGAGCGTAGGAGCCCAGGGCTAGGCATGTTGGTCTGACATTTAAGATGAGAGTGACAAACCTCACTCATCCCTGAATGGCATTATGCGAGCAGTAAACCCCAACCACCCCTACGATAGAAACCTGTACAGGTTCAATCTGACTGGAGTGCCGTAACTGCCCACTAAACAACCAGGCACCATAATCTGATTATATGGTTACCACCCAGCATAGTAAATGGTTTCCTGGTGTACAGGAAACCACTTGGTTTGTCACTCAGTGTAGAGTCACCCATAGGCGGAAGGAAGAGGAAAGAATGAAGGAAATAAAGACAGAAGAGGAACAATAGAAGGAAGAGAGGAAAGGGCAGTGGAAAGAACGAAGGAAATAAAGACAGAAGAGGAACAATGGAAGGAAGAGAGGAAAGGGCAGTCACCCAAGAGCAGCACTACACTGAGTGAGTGGATGGTGAGAAATGGACAAATACAGGCATCAGAGCAGCAACAACACAGAAATAACAAGGCAATCTAATTTACCTGCAGCAAGGTTTGGTAACATGGCTGCTCGTTCCTGGTCTCTCAAAAGTGCCCAGGGCTCGTAGTATTGTTGCAGAAGCCCTTCTTCACATCCTAATATCTGCATCAGAACAAATCAAATATTACAAATACAGTATACATCGTATGGAACACACAACAAATATCATCATATTTCACACTTATGTATCTCAGTATGGAAAATCTTAACACATCTATATAAAATTTTTCAACTTTTTAAACACCACATTCTGCTGCTTGGAGCGGCCCTAGTGAGAGAGGGCAGTGTTTGGAAACTCCCTGTACTGTTGTTTGCAGATGATACTGTGTTGCTGAGTGAAGACGAAGGGGAGCTGCAAGGTTTGGTAGATGAGTTTGGGAGTGTGTAAGAAACGGAATCTAAAGGTGAATGTAGGGAAGAGTAAAGTGATGGTCTTCGAGAGAAGTGAAGCCAGTGAATGTACAGTGAGATTGGATGGGAAGGATATGGAGAATGTGAGTGAATTTAAGTACTTGGGCAGTGTGATGAGTAAGGATGGAAGTCTGGAGGGTGAAGTGCTCGAAAGGGTGCAGCAGGGAAGGAAGGTTGCTGGTTCGTTGAAAGCAGTGATAAGAAACAGGGAGGTGAGCATGGAAGTGAAAAAGTTGTTACATGACAGTATTGTGATACCAACTCTGACATATGGAAGTGAAGCTTGGACCCTGTTGGAAGGACAGAAGTCAAGAGTGAGAGCAGTGGAAATGAGTTATTTGAGAGGAGCATGTGGAGTCACATGGAGTCA
The DNA here is from genome assembly GCA_018397915.1 of Birgus latro. Taxonomy (NCBI): domain Eukaryota; kingdom Metazoa; phylum Arthropoda; class Malacostraca; order Decapoda; family Coenobitidae; genus Birgus; species Birgus latro. The sequence goes on from JAGKTI010001179.1 coordinate 36,674, forward strand.
CAGACTAACAAATGAGGAAGTGAAGGAGCGTTGTGGTGTGGTTGAGGACGTGATGGGAAGCGTTAGGAGAAACACGTTAAGGTGGTTTGGGCATGTGGAGAGGATGGAGAATGAAAGACTGATGAGGAGAGTGTATGTGAGTGAGGTGGAGTGAGCGAGAGGGAGGGAGAGGCCGAGGATGAGATGGAGTGGAGAGGTATATGAGAGAGGGGGGTGTGAGTTGGGAGCATGGTAGTGAAATGGCAGGGGACAGAGTGACATGGAGGCGATTTGTTTGTGGCCACCCCGTTCGGGATCAAGGCGTCTGGCAATAGATAGATAGATTCTGCTGCTACAAACTAAATTACTAGTGTCTGCCTAAACAATAGAAAAAAAAAATCTGGTAGCTACAGGTAATATAATAAGTAAACTTCACTGCACTGAGACTTAGAAATAAAGATGGAAACAACTGAGGTCAACTTTCTTGTTAAAAAAAAAAAAAAAAACTGTTTCTTGTGTTTGTTCTATTTCATAGATGCCTTTCTCTTTTCCATTACAGATCTCTCTTGCTCTCTAATTACTATTTTCTTCTTTCCTTGCAAGCCCAGCACTAAATATGTTGAACAATCTTCCCCCTAGAAGTTGGATGTCTTTCCTCTGTTCCAGTTTTTCTTTCACAAGGATTAAAGAATACGAGGAAAACAACATGGAAATACTGCAAGCATAATAATGAATGACTAAACACAGTATAAAACTAAGTCAATGAACAATGAACCAACAAAACAGTACAGGTTCAAAAAGGATGACTCCAACCCCAGGCGCTAGGGCAGGGTAGTTTGATAAAGTGAATTTTATTATAAGTGGTAGGTGGGGGCACTCACCATCCACTCACTCGATGTAGTGCTGCTCTCAGGTGTCTGCCCTTTCCTCTCCTCCATCCTTCTTTTCTTCCATCCTCTTCGGTCTTTCTTTCCTTCAGTCTTTCCTCATCCTTCTGCCTACGGATGACTTTACATTCCCTCTTCTGCCTTTCTTTCTTTCATTCTTTCCTCTTCCTTCTGCCTGTGGGTGACACTACACTAGTGACAAGCCAAATGGTTTCCTGTACACCAGGAAACCATTTACGACGCTGGGTGGTAACCATATAATCAAATTTTGATGCCTGGTGGTTTAGTGGGTAATTACGGAGCTCCAGTCGGACTGAGCGGGTGAAGGTTTATATCCAAGGGATGGTTGGGGTTTATTGCTCACGTAATGCCACTCAGGGATGAGTGAGGGTGGTCACTCTTATCTTAAATGTCAGGACCAACTTGCCTTGCCCCGGGCTCCTACGCTCCATATGGGGCAACATAGGATTGGATGATGGATGATGAATTTTACTATAACAGACTAACTTTCTGCATGGCCCGCCGACATGTCCTACAAACACCCGATGGAATGGCTACCACTACACCAGTCCTGAATGAGATAGCCCTAGCATGTACTCAGTAATCATTTTTCGTTTTTGAAGGCTCCAACATGCTTGCATGCGTCGGCCTTGGTCACCTAATGGTGGCTCTCCATGCTACTTGGTCTCTGGCAGCCTCCCTGTTCAGTCCCTTAACCCTAAAGTCACACTTAATGACCTCGTCCCATGTCTTTCTAGGTCTACCCCTCCCAACTCCTCCACCAGTATTAACACGTCTCACCCTCTGTACCCAATTATCATCCCCCATCCTCTCCACATGTCCAAACCACCTCAGCCTACCTCTCCTCATCACAACACCAATACACTCCAGTCCCATCCTACCTCTCAACTCTTCCATCATAAACCCAGCCCCCTCAGGCCTTGCATGCAGGGAAACACTGCACATCCACCTAATCATTGTCATTTCTGTACATTTAAACCTGCGAATATCCTCTTCCTTTACTGCCCAGGTCTCACTACCATACAGCATCACAATCCTAACACATGCTGCATACAAAGACCCCTTAGCACGTAAGGAGAGTCCTCTCAATGTCAGGAGAGGCAACAGCTCCCTGAACTTCTTCCAACCACTTCTCACCCTAGCAACCGAGCTAACTCCAGCCCCACCTCCGGCACATAACATGTCTCCCAAATAACAAAACTCCTCCACACACTCAAGAGACTCACCTGCAAGTTCAACCCTCTCACGCCTAACAATCTCCTCCTGCTCTCCCCGACACACCGCACACATGAAATCAGCATTATCTCGCAGTCTACCTCTAATACCACTACATCTCTTGTGCACCCACTTATCACAAACACTGCACAAGATGGAATTACTTCCCACACCCATGTGGCAAACTGCACATGGCCACTCTCCCTCTCCTCTGATTGTACCGCCACCAACCCTAGATATCATCACTTTTGTTTTATCTGCATTTACCCTTAAGCCCTTGTGCCCCATACCATCTCTCCACTTCTTAAATCTTTCCTCCGGCTCCTTTTCATTCTCTGCAATCAACACCAAATCATCAGCATACAACATCTCCCATGGGAGTCCATCTCTGAAGTCACGTGAGAGGGCTTCAAGCACCATGATAAACAACAAGGGACTCAAAACTGACCCCTGATGCACACCAACATTCACGGAGAACTCATCACTCAAAACTCCATTCACTCTTACCTGGGTGCGAGCACCCACGTACATGGCCATAACCACCCTAACCAGCCACTCTTCCAGCACAGAGAATGATTGCTGTGATTCAGGGAATGGACTATCTAGTCAATACACAAAGTGCTGAGGGGGCGGGGGAATGAAAGAGGGAATGGTGATACAGTACTATACTAACATGCATGTATCGTTCAAGTGCATGTTCGTTGAGGAGGGAACGCAGCCAGGCACGCCCTCGACCCAGGTCAGTAGAGACGCAACGTAGTACAAGAAATCTCTCATACTCATGTCTCGTTAGCAGCTCCCGTACATACCACCACAACACTGAAAAAGAGAACACAATTTTCAATTTTGAGTGGGTAGGCTGATGGAAAAACTGTTGTAGATAAAATAGCATAATGTAACAATGTTAAAGAGTCAAGAAAATATCAAGCTACAACATTAATCAGACATGAGTATAAATCGGAGCATACATCCGACATTCTAACCACCAGTTTCACGGGGGAACATGTTGGTTTAATCACACTTTCTCTATTGCTGTTAATAACAAAGGCATGGATTTTCACAGGTGGCTACCACCAACAATTAATCCCTCAATCACAAAAACTGTTGTGCTTTTGCCAGAACTATATAAAACCTGTTCTTTAACCTGCCATTAGTAAATTCATCCGTTTTAAGTAGCTACAATGAACTCTCTAATCCTAAATCTTTCTATGCTTTCCAGTAATGCATCAAAATTCTCACAACTTCATCTGGTCTCTAGTTGTTCCCTCATCTTCTCATTTCTTCTCCTTGCATTCTACTCTTTCATAACCTTCTTGATATGTATTTTCTTATCTTTACTCACTATCATCTCTCCCCTTACTTCTCACATGTTCCAAATGCTGAAGAAACAAGAGTGCCATTAAAAAAAAAAAAAAGGCAATATGTCACCATACTCATCATCATAATTTCCTCACATCCGCATGGAAATGGAAACTCCAAAGCAAGATTCTTCAGTTCGTTTGGCAGCACATGAAACAGAAGCCTACTTCCAAAATACAAGAATTCAGAAGGTCTGAATAACCTGAAAAGGATCCCTAACCCTTTTCAGTCAGTGCAGTCAGACACAAGGGTTGATTCATCTAGTAACCAAGGAAATTCATTCTTACCTCATTACTAAGAGCCATCAAATTTTATGCAACAATAACTTAGTATTCAAGCTGTGAGAGTGGGCCCGTCTGTCAGGTGAAAACAAACCTACTACAATGAGTCACCACATCAAAATTCATCAAAAAAGGGCACTTCTTTCCCTACATTACAACTCATTGTGACGATATTTTTCAAGTTCCAGCCAACAAAACTGTTCCTTCCAAAGTAAATTGAACAATAGAGATAAATTTAAAAATCATCATTTGAGATGCCTGGCAATATTGCATTTAAAAACCTGCAAGTCATATGCTGGGAATATGTGGGTAATATACTTTCTCTCCAATCCCTTAAGGGTTACTGGGTAATACTGTACATAATGCATTAAAAAAATAAATAAATAATGGTTGCTGTTTTTACATATAAAACTCTTACCTGGAATCTCAGCATCTGTTCCCGGGAGACTGAGACTGAGATTCAGCCCAGAGGTTACACGGCCAGTCATCTGCCTGAAAACAAAACAGTCACATTTCACAATAATTCTACAGTAAGTTAAATACTATGAACTGGAGCAATAACCGTAAGACAAAACAAATGGATAACCAATATTACTTCATTATGGTATACACTTACTTGATAATGGCAAGTGAAATGCTCAGCAGCTGTTTTACTGGAAGTGCACACACAAAGCTAGGAATAAGCTAAAAGGACCAACTCACTTGATGGCTGCTAGCCCCCGTCCGGGACAGCGTGGCTTCAGTCCATGTGAGAGGGTGGCCTCCAGGCGGTCGCATAATCCTGCCACTCGCTCATCAGATTCAGTCGCCAGTTCAGCCCGCCCACCAAATCTTACCTGATTCATTCAAACAGCCATGTCTACAGTCATAACAAAGATATGTGGGGATGTTCTAGTCGATTTATACATGAAACAATTAACTCTGGTATCTGGTGACCTAGTGGTATGAGTACCCCAGTCACAGTGACATTCTTGCATGGGTCTGACCTCCCAAGAATTTGCTGGAGGCTTTTCAGTCATGCAGCTTACAATTCAATATAAGTACTGTTCTACATGCTGTCAGTTGACTGGACTGAAATATCATCCAGTCTCTTCAAGACTTAATCTCTTCTTAATTGTGGTATTGTGTATTCAAGAGTATATTACTGTAAGCCCCTGTCTTTCCCATTTAGCCTTTTGAGTAACTTAGCTTGAATACAACTGCCCTATGGTTTCAAAGGACTAAGTGGTATTTTTCCAGTAACTAAATGGTGTATTTTCTCTGCATGCTATACTTCTAATACCACAGCTGTAATAAGTGGGTTATTGTTCAAAGTCTTAATATTTCATTAGTACAGGGCAAACTTTATCTATCTGGCAATAGCATAGAGAATTGGGAAAATGATTACCTGGCATCCTTGTACAGCTGCTAAAAGGCCTGACAGCAACTCCTCTCTTTCAATGCTGTGAGAATCTGAAGCAATAAATCCATATGTATTTACTTACTGTGCTTAATGATTTAAACATCTTGTCATCTTGTACTCTATGACAGTACTAATATAATGAAAAAGCTCCAATTACTTTAACATTAAAGGAAAGCTATGGGTATCATACACAGAAATATGGCTCTAAATATACAGATCAGTAATGATTAAACAATGCCAGAACAGTAATATAAATTATATCCATTCAGGTAACATTGCTCAGTGAAACTCACCACTATCACAGTTTGAAGACATTCTTTGGGAATTAGGCTATTCTTCATTAAGGGCCTCACATTTTAGCTGAAAACATAAAGACTGTACAGTATCTAAGTCTATGAACTGAGAACATTAACATTAAATGCATAGATACAAATTTTTCACAACATACAAGTACAGTAATACCAGCCACTCTGACTCTGAAGCCAGAAAACCTCTTCTAAGCTGAATAAAACAGTCTTAGTGTTAATGTTAAAAGGTTCAAGGCCAAATGGATATGGTACACCCTCTAGTATCCTACCTAGTCACCCATTACTATACTACAGGCTACATCTAAGTGCTTTCAAGCTAGTGCAGTACGGTACCTACAGCTTTACAACAACAGAGTGAGGAATGTGAGAAATGTGAACGTCGGAAGTAGGGTTGCGAAAGGCAGACTGAAAAAGACCTGGGACGAGGTCACACAGTGCAACCTCAGGGATATGGGACTGAATAGGGAGGCTGCTAGAGACTGTGCAGTGTGGAAAGCAGTCATTAGGTAACCAAGGCCAATGCATGGAAGAACATTGGAGCCTTTATAAACAATGCGATGCAATTTCTGTTGCAAATGCCTTGTTTTTATAGTCTCCCCTTCTGTCAATAATGGGGAACCATGGGAAAGTGGGATTTTGGTGAGGGAAGCATGCCAAATTGAAGAATCTGCTGCATTTATGAGTCACAATCAATGGAAAAAAAAAAGAAATTGATGCTGGAAGGGGGGTCTATTCCCCTACAACCCCCTCCCCAATTATATTAACCATCTAGGACTGCTACTAAACCTAATCTTGAAAACCATTTACCTTAGGGAGAGGGTCTGGCTTCATCAATCCACTCCTTTAGACGCTAGTAACAAACCTGCACTTTCATTTCTTTGCCTTGGCCAAGAAGTTGTGATTACACTACACTGGTACTTTCCTCCTGATGTCAACACAAAGTGCTATGGCTAAGCCACCACCTCATTTGGCAAAACACTGTGCCAATGGGAAAAAAAAAAAAAAACTGGTTGTGCTATTACGAAAAGAAAGCTTACTCATTTCATATGGAATGCAAGCACAATCATCGGAGAGATTTTGAAATGATTCACTCAGTCAGCCATGGGGTTCAGGCTGGCTCAGACTATGGGACCACTGCTATCTATCTATCTATCTATTGCCAGACGCCTCAATCCCGAACGGGGTGGCCACAAACAAATCGCCTCCATGTCACTCTGTCCCCTGCCATTTCACTACCACGCTCCCAACTCACACCCCCCTCTCTCATATACCTCTCCACTCCATCCCTCCATCTCATCCTCGGCCTCCCCCTCCCTCTCGCCCCCTCCACCTCACTCACATACACTCTCCTCGTCAATCTTTCACTCTCCATCCTCTCCACATGCCCAAACCACCTTAACGTGTTTCTCCTAACGCTTCCCATCACGTCCTCAACCACACCACAACGCTCCTTCACTTCCTCATTTGTTAGTCTGTCTCTCCATGTGACTCCACATGCTCCTCTCAAATAACTCATTTCCACTGCTCTCACTCTTGACTTCTGTCCTTCCAACAGGGTCCAAGCTTCACTTCCATATGTCAGAGTTGGTATCACAATACTGTCATGTAACAACTTTTTCACTTCCATGCTCACCTCCCTGTTTCTTATCACTGCTTTCAACGAACCAGCAACCTTCCTTCCCTGCTGTACCCTTTCGAGCACTTCACCCTCCAGACTACCATCCTTACTCATCACACTGCCCAAGTACTTAAATTCACTCACATTCTCCATATCCTTCCCATCCAATCTCACTGTACACTCACTGGCTTCACTTCTCTCGAAGACCATCACTTTACTCTTCCCCACATTCACCTTTAGATTCCGTTTCTTACACACTCTCCCAAACTCATCTACCAAGCCTTGCAGCTCCCCTTCGTCTTCACTCAACAACACAGTATCATCTGCAAACAACAGTACAGGNCTCCAACATCCACTGCCCGACCTTGTATCTCTTTTATAACCCCATCCATATACAGATTGAACAACCATGGAGACATGACACATCCTTGTTTCAATCCAACCTTCAAATGGAAAGATTCACTCAGTTTGCCATCCACACGCACTGCAGCCTTAGCACCCTCATACATACTCTTCACTGCCTTCAACAACTTCCCATCCACTCCATATATTCTTAATACCTTCCACAAACCTTGTCTATCCACCCTGTCATATGCTTTCTCCAGATCCATGAAGGCTGCATACAACTTCTTGCCCTTCTCTAGAAACTTTTCCACTACGGATCTAAGAATGAATATCTGGTCTACACAACCTCTTCCCTTCCTAAAACCTCCTTGTTCTTCTCCAACTAATTCCTCAGTAATTTCCCTAACTCTGTCAATAAGTATCCTACCATATACTTTTCCTATTACACTGAGAAGGCAAATGCCCCTATGATTACCACACACTGCTTTTTCCCCTTTTCCTTTGTACAGAGGAATAATTATACCTGACTTCCAATCCTCCGGGACTCTACCCTCCTCCCAAGCCAATCTGCACACCTTCCACATCCATTCTATTACTATCTCTCCCCCATGCTTCAGCATTTCACCACACACTCCATCAATTCCTGGGGCTTTCCCCATTTTAACTTTCTTCATTGCTTCCACCACTTCCATCCTACTGATTTCTTCCTCTCTTCTCACAACCCTCCTTCTCCCTGCCATTCCCCAGCCACTTATACTTGCATTACTTTCATTCTCTATGTTCAACAGTTCATTAAAGTGTTCTCTCCATCTGTTTACTTTTTCTCCCTTCTCCACTAGTAATCTACCATTTTTATCTTTCACACCCCCACTGACTTCGTTGGCACCCTGTCTAGCTCTCTTTACCACCTTCCAGAACATTTTCTTACATTCCCTCCACTTTGCACTCAAATTCCTTCCAAACTCCTCATCCACTCTCTTCTTACTCTCTCTTACTAATCTTTTCACCTCTCTCCTCCCTACTCCATATAACTCTCTCGTCCGTCTCTCAGCTTCTTCGTTGCCCCTGTTTCTCATCCACTCATTATATGCTTTCTTCTTTTGTGCCACAGCCTCTCTCACCTCTTCAGTCCACCATGCTGTTCCCTGAACCCCCTTTCGTCTTCTCTTCACCCCACACACCACCTCACATGCTGTACAGATTTCTTCTGTGAATACCTTGCACACACCCTCCACGTCCCCCATCTGCTCCAATCTATATTTACCCAATCGCTCCTCCACTTCCCTTCTATATTCAGCCTTTATTCCATCCTCTTGTAACTTTTCTACCCTCCTTGTAACA